>JAYJLX010068384.1:0-27134 GCA_036873525.1 Chalinula nematifera | reverse complement strand
TACACATTGCACAATTGTCATTTAAACTATACACTCACTTTTATTTCCCCCTCCATAGCTATGGTATTGTTGATAATTTCCCACGGTGGATACTTGTTGTCGTCCAATCAGATCACTCCGGGCTCTTTGATGTCGTTTCTCGTTGCTACCCAAACCATACAGAGGAGTCTGGGAATCGTTTCCATCCTGTTCGGGCAGGTAGTGAAGGGTACAACAGCAGGTGCTAGAGTATTCGAGGTAAGATAAGAGAGGAGGGAGAAAGAGAGAGAGAAGTAGATTAAGGATAATAAAAATGGGTGTGGCTTCTCCCAGTATATAGATTTGAATCCTTTTGTCACAAATTATTTGGTATTTCTAGTACACTAAGCTAGTTGGTTCTATACCAGTACATGGAGGAACAGTACTATCCAGGAGTGAGGTCAAAGGTCAAGTTGAGTTCAGGAATATTAATTTCTCGTATCCTTCAAGACCGGATCAGGTACATATATGATAAATCATGTGATATCCATGGAAACGATTTATGATTTGTTTTTGTTTATTTGTTCAGGTTGTTTTGGACGATTTTAGTCTTTTACTTCCAGCTGGTCAGACTACAGCAGTTTGTGGGGCATCCGGTGCTGGTAAGGGTTTGTCACATACTGCATGTATGTACTGGTTATTTCCACTTGCTTAAAATATTCGCTATTTAAAGTGGCCATGTTTTTTTTTAAATTTCTGCACACACAATGATCAATACACATGCTATATGCGTTATGATTTCGCTTTTTAATGATTCACAAAATGATCGAAAAAAAGAATTTGTCCTTTGGACACTTGTATGTGTATTTATGTAGAGAAAAGTACCTCGAATTCTATTCCTTCCATCAGGTAAATCTACTTTGGCGGCATTACTGGAGAGATTTTACGATCCCTTAGCAGGAGGAGTGTACATAGATAACAGGTAAAGTGGGCGTGTACACAGGGATCAGTACCTACATGTGCACGGCATGTGCTATCCATCCTTAATTAATGAAATGGTGTGAAGTTGTAGTAGGTCAACTGATACTCCTGGTTATAGAATGATCACTATTTATGCATAAATATTTGCTTCGTCCACCTTTATATGTGTAAATACTAATGTGTATTTGTAATCAATGTATGTAAGCCTTTTACATACACAGTATAGTAATCACTGTGTAGGGGTTTACTTTGTCCACCTTTATATATTCACTAATGTGTATTTGTAATCAATGTATGTATAAGCCTTTTACACACACAGTATAGTAATCACTGTGTAGGGGTTTACTTCGTCCACCTTTATGCTTTATACACAGTATAGATACTGTAGTACCTGTAATGCTAACTGTTACATAGTGTTAAATTAACATAGCTTTGACAGTGCCTTAGGTCTCATGGTGTGTTATGTATAGTTTGATATTCATTGACCTAAATTTGTTAGGTATTGAAGTGTATAATTGTTTATTAATCACAGGGACATCACCACCCTTGACCCCAGCTGGATGAGAGGAAACGTGATTGGGTACATTAACCAGGAACCTATCCTGTTTGCCACTAGTGTAATGGAGAATATACGATATGGCAGACTGTCGGCCACAGATGAAGAGGTATAGAGAGAGAATACAGTAAGGGTAGCCTCTCCCTTCTCCCTATTTGGAAATATTTGTTAAAGTCTACTATCATTTAATGGAAGGCTTTAATTGCGACATGGTTTCGGTGTGAACTTTGTTTCAAGGGTTGTACAATTACCATTAAATATACACCTTCCAAGTTTGGTCCACCTGGAACAAATTTGACATGGTAAAATTTGGTCCACCTAGAACCAACCAGCATGGGGCAGAAATGCTCAGAACTCTATAGCAATATTGTGCATTCAGTAGTGTGATTGTGTCCCCAAGTGGTGGTTTATTATGTTGTGTATCTGTTGTTACAGGTATTTGCAGCTGCCAAAACTGCCAACGCTGAAGGCTTCATCAACACATTCCCTAATGGATACGAAACAGTAGTTGGAGAGAGGGGCGTGGCTCTATCAGGTGGTCAAAAACAAAGGTAAAAAAAATAATTATGATGGATAATAGTAATATAACTCCACGTTTTTCAGCATTTAAAGCTTTCGCCAATCGCACTCATTGCACAGAACAAATGTATGTGTATGTTATGTGGGAGTGTATGGAATTAAGCATATTCATAAGCCTTGGTTAATTATAATGACAATTTTTTGTTCATAATAAAGGATTGCCATCGCAAGAGCTCTTTTGAAGGAGCCAAAGATTTTGATACTCGATGAAGCAACAAGTGCTTTAGACACTCAGTCTGAGAAACTGGTGCAAGAAGCATTGGACAAAGTCTCAAAAGGTGGGTAATGTAACCTTCATAATGTGTTATTGGCAACAGTTGCTGATATTTATCATTTTCTCTCATTCCACCTCACTGATCCAATAGGTCGAACTGTATTGGTGATTGCTCACAGGCTCAGTACGATTCTCAATGCTGACAATATAGCCGTTATCAACAAAGGGAAAGTGGAAGAGGTTAATTAATAGTTATTAATGATTTGATAATAATGCGTGTGTACTGTAGTTCACTAAATAGTATATAGCTGTATTGAATTTGAAAATGAAACATTTAAATGCACTCAACATATATTTTTAAATAATCTGCTTTCTCAATTTAGTTGGGTAAACATGACCATCTAATGCAAAGGAAAGGCTTATACTATCAGCTGGTGAAACGACAAGCTACTGCCGCCCAATAGAAACCATTGTAATGAATAGAAAAATATCTTTTATAATCAAAATCAAATAGAATTATTGGTCATACATACAAAGTGATAATGAAAATGTTTTTTATTGAAAAGTAGTGTTGTTAAAATTTAATGACTTATTTTCCAACAAATAAAAGTAATATAATTATTTTAAACTTAATTTATTAATTTGTGTCTTTTGAGCTTTGGATAAAGCTTCTCAAACCATCTGCCACAGCTTTGCACACAAACTGGTACTGTTCGTGGGTTTGTATCATACCATCTCTCTGCTGACGAAGCTTGGCAACTATTCTTGGTATATCTACATATAGTCCTGCCTTGTGTAGCCTCAGTGCAGCATCTGTGGCTATAAACACCCCACTTCTCCCCAAACCTGCACTACAGTGCACCAACAGATTCTCGGTGTCCCCTTCAAACTCCCTTACCAGCTGCAGGAATGAGGGTGTCTCCTCTGGTACACCAAAGTCTGGCCAGTCTAGGTAATGGATGTGTCGAATGAATCTCTGTTCAGGTAATCCTCTGGTTGCTATTCTGAACTTCCGTATTCTGCACCCTTTATGAGTCCTGTGGAATAAATAGTATAAACATAATGAAATGTTCTCTTGCAAACGCTAATAAAGGGTGATAAATGTTTGATAATTTTTTTTTTTCTGCATGCATACCTACAGATGTATAATTAATCCTGCGTATAATCCATGTGAACATGCATGCAGATCAATCCATTACTATATTACTTACTTTTTCTCTGTGCATTCAACTGCTGTGTTCTGGTATATCTTGATCCCTTCCTCAGGCCAGTAGCTAAAAGAAATAATTATAATAAAGTCACATTAGCCTCGCCCTAATTAATCAGCCCCACCCAGCTAAAATATGCATGATAGAAAATTATAAGCCATGTAACTAGTTTAGAGTATGCAGATTGCATGCAGATTATTTTAAAGGTTCAAGATGCCGTTAATGGCTACCAGTTTAATTCTAACAAGGTGTTGAGGCAGATTAGAATGAATAATGACTTACGTTTCACACTTGGCTCTTCCATTTTCCTCGGTGTTTGTTACCATGGCGATAGCAGTAATTCCAGTCTCCCACACCATCTGCCAAAAATCATTGACCGTATTTGGAAGCGGACCCTGAGTTGTTATGTATCTTGGACAGCTGGAATGAATACTGATAATGTTAGCATTGATATAGTCAGACCCTTCAATGTGGGCAGGGACATTCTGCAGACACACTCTAGTATCGTCGGATGGGAGCACATTACGATATCTGTTCTTACTCTTGTTACACTCTAGCCTACACTCAGGAGAAGGATGAAGGGATTGTGGTGATAAAATACATTATTACATACACAGTGTTGTTCATTATACCTTCCATTCGCTGTTGTTCCCTTTGGTCTGATTGGTTTTAATCTGTTGTATTCGTTGAGGTATTCGAACTTTGAAATGGCATCGATTCGGGCAATGGAGTCAAAGATAGGTTCACTGGATTTAGGCCACTCTCCCTCCAGTTCATCCTGCAGCTGATCCTCGTTAGCACCACTATGGAGTCGTTCCGGGTTGTATGTAGCATTGTTGTTGCCATGGTGATCGGGTCTAGTTTGCTTCTTCCGTGGATCAACGGTATCAAACGCACCAAAGAAATAATCCTGTTTCACAAAATATTATAAATATTTTAGTAACAAGCTAACATATGGTTCAACTAACCTTTCGTCGCTCTTTAGGAGGACGCGATATATCTTCATCTATACTACCAATGATTTGGAATTCTTTGAGTTGCTCCTTTTGAAAAAAAGGAAATAATAATATTATTAATACATGCAAAATATATCTGGACTATTAATACATAATGAAGGACATATTATAAGGAGATCTGTCTCTGTACATATACCTGCATGAACTATTAACTATTATAACTAACCATTATATGCTTGCACTCTCCATCACTGAGTACATCAGGTTTACCAGCTGGTTTCAACTTCAGTTTCTCCCTCTCTTTCTTAGATTTTGCTTTCCTGAATAAGCAAACATAGCATTATTATCGTTATCAACGTTAAACTATATTCTCACTTATTCTCCTTTCTTGTACCACGTTGGTGTTGTGTAAGGGGTGTGGTATCTGTTGTGTATAGGTCATTGAGATCTGGTTCCCCGGCCTCAATAAGAGAGCTACCATCATCATCTTTTCCTTCATCTTCTCCTCCTTCCCCTTGTAAGTCCCAGTTCTCATTAGCTAATGGTCTAATACTCTCTTGTGTTTCGTTAAATGAACTGTGCGTCGATTTTTGTGAATAAGCCATTGTTGGGAGAAATTCCTATGTATGAATTCCAAAATATAAAACCATGGATACAATTATGGTGATTATAATAATAGTGGGTACTATAGATGCATGGTAATGTGCCTTACCATTCCTGAGAGCTCAGAGTACCAGAAACTCTGTTCATACGAACTTGAAAACTGTTCCTCATAAATTCTACCCTGAGGTACAGCCATTGCTTCTGACAAGTTATAGCCATCCACTTCAAGTCTGGGCTTCTCCTCCTATTGATGATATCAAAATGATAGAATTATTGTACATATGTGAAATGTTAAAGATTGATTTACCACTCTGTCAATTTCAGCAAAGAAAGCAGCTGTCAAGTCGACTGTGTTATCGATGTTTTTCGATCGTCTCTGTCTAATCGCTCCAGGGACAATGAATATCAGAAGGAGTAGAATCAGTAACACAAGTAGAACTGCAACTATTACTCCAATAAACTGGCTAAAGGTGACCGGGCCAAGTGGAGTGATACTGTTGACAGTCCCGGGTAATATTTCATAGACGCCAGACTGACTTCGAACATGTCCTGCGGAATTGTAGGCCTCCAGATAGAATGTAAACGACTCTTCAACAGTGGGGGTCTCTCTATGAAAAGATTTAGAGAAATAATAAAATATCTTATTGACACTGTGGACTAGGTGCTATAATATAGTTTATCAATGAACCATAAAAGTTATTAGTAGTTATTAATCTGTAGTTATTAATAGTTATTATATACCTATATGTGAGTGACTGTCCAGTATACTGTAGTCTATTATTAATGTACAGTGAGTAGTGAGTGATGACACCATTTGGTTGTTCTGGTAAACTCCATTGAAAGACGACATCACCGGAGGTAGTGGTTGTAGTAGTGGGCGTGGCTAAACCTTCAGGAACTGCAAATGCAAATAAAAATATAATATATACACTGCTTCAGTAGCGTGTATAGCAGATTACTACAGTAATGGAGTTTGAGTTGCAATGCATGTATATAATACAAACAGTACTTAAAACTTACTGCTCTCTGGTGAAATTCCGACTGTTTCATTGGACGATGTTGTTGGACCAATCACGACCACTATATAAAGCATGAATGGCTGCGTCATGAATTGAGTAGTTGTGTTAGAATCAGCTGGAACTTGCTCTAGCTCTTGACAGGTAGACAAAATGACTGCTCTTGTTTGATCCACCTCACACTCCGTCACATTGATATAAATCATTGTAGATAGACTGAGTCCCATGCGCACGTTATCCAGTTCCCATACCACCGTGGCATTGTACGGTGAAGTAAATACGATATTGACCAGTTCTCCTATCAATGGTAGATCACTACACATGTTGCTACTAATCTCGTTAGTGGATGATACAAGGGGGCTATACCCATTGCTAACAAGTATGTCTACAGATGACGTATTGATTGATAGATCTGATGGGAACACTGGTGGAGGTGGTCCCATATATTGAATGGTACGGCCGATTATTGCTTGGTTATTCATGTCGACACCTTGGGTAACCAATGATAGTGCTATATCACCAATAATGAATGTATTCAATGATATCGTGAATTCGTTGGAATTATTGTTTGCTTCTGCTTGTACAACACCTCTGAACGGGCTTTGATGGTACACTATAAACTGCCCAGTGGAGACATTGCTCTGTTTGAATTCCAGTTGTTGGTCCATTGTATTTAATGAGAGTAGTAGGTATACGTTAGTGTTGTCTGTGTTCCCTGATAAGGTTGAAGTGACTGTGAACATACATTGTGATGTGGGGGACTGGACTGGAGTTATGGTGATCCCATCAAGGAGTGGGACGTAGCCAACCAGAGCACTGAATGTAAGGAAACCATCATGAATATCAGTGACCTGATCCATGGATATATCATATCTTTCATCACTTCTGATAATGGAAGCATTTAAGGGAAGTTGTTTCAAGTGGAGTAGGAGTTGTAGAAGATCGGTTGAGTCAAATGCACAGTCCTCATTGAGGTCACCATTGACTGTTCCCTCACAGTCGCAAGGTGGTACTACACATCCTGATGAATCTATTGAATCCCGTCTTGTTCGCATATGATGCGTTTCAATTACCTCTCGTTTATTTATTCCACCTGTCACTGAAATGGTGACATTACTAGCGATCCCATCATATGGTGTGGGTGGTACTGGGCCGTTGTCATGGTAACCAATAACCAGTACTTCAGTGCCAAATGTGGCCTGGATGGTTGGCAATAGAGGGGTAAGTGTAATAGTGCAAAGATGTATCCTATCACCGTTCACATTGGCTTCAGGAAACACTGATGTGAATTTAATCGAGTCTTCACTTTCTGAGTCAAAATGGTACAGCCCATTGTTCCAATCTTCTCCAAGCTCCATTCCTGAGACTGAGAATACAGAACTGTTGTAGCTGATCAGTACTTCAACATTTGCCAAGCTATTGCCTCCTGTATTCATATATAGAGGTAAAGATATTTCATCACCTGTTGAAACCTGGTCCAATGGAGGTCCATTCAGTACGCCAATATCAAAATCACTAGTATCTGGCTCCAGGTTCACATAAAACGCAATCTGTTCCTGAATCTTCCCAGCCACAGTAACGTTCAGTGTTACTTTATCGTTTGTATTGAGTAATGGGATCAGATATCCATCGGAAGAATTGTAGTAGCTTGGACTATTTGAGACCAGAGATACAATATTGGTGAGTTCACTACCCAACGACATCATGTCGGTAATGATGGTATCATCTGTTAGATATATGGTCACGTTGAGTCTGTGAGATTTGTTGAATTGTATTCCACTTAAGGTATCATTCGGAAGTGGCTCAATGAATACACTGGATATCAGAATGGGAGTGGCAATGATTGTAATGCCTTTATTAATGCCACTAAACTGTGGAACGTGTGATGCGATTGTCACAATAAGGAACCCATCACTGAAGTCACCTATCTGTTGAACTGTCAGTATATTGTTATCTGTAGTTATTTCAAAGGGTGGGTTGTCGGAGATAGAGGCGTGGAAGATATCTTCACTAAGTTTATCTGTGGCTTCTATAATCGATCCATCGGTTAATGTGACCCTCAATCCAAGCCGACTTTGCTGCCAGTATGAGGTGGCCTCGATGCGTTTAATAACAGAGACATCGATCGTGTCAGAGTTTTCATACTCTGGATACGGAGTTGAGGTGATGGTTACGGCCATTCTCTTGACCACGTTGAACTGTAGAACTATGGGATCGTCTAAGTTAGGAATAACCAACGTCACATTCACGAGACCAGCACTACTCTTACTCATCAACACATTACCACTCATCTCAGCCAATGAATTGTCTGAGATATTGTAACTGATGTCACTGGTTTCCATGACGACACCATTGGTATACTCCAGCTGAACACTTATGGTGTAGTTGGTTTGAATGCCTAAAATGGAACTAGGATCGTCCTCAGTGGTGAGTGTGTGTATTATCGATGGGCTGGGAATAACTATTGTATTCGATGGTACTGGTAAAACCACTATGATAGGGATGATCTTTACTATCTCAAGCTCGCAACCACTCCCTGAGCCAACCCACGTCACGGTAAGGTTTGCTTCGCCATCTTTGAGAGCTGTTATTTCTCCTTCACTGTTAACAGTAACAATGTCAGTATTTGATGTTTGGTAGTTCAGTTCCACGTTTGGTATTAACCTGGTCTGGTTATCAGTGTACTGTAGTGATACTATTGCTGTGGACACATTCTGCACTCTCGAGTCTAAGCCGAGACTGATATTGAATATCAATGATTCATCCACTAAGTTTTCAAAGCTATCGAGTTCAAATCCCTGATTAACGGTCACAGCTAAGTCTGCCACAAATACAGGTTCATCAGAGACCGTGATGTTGGTACACGAGGAGTGTGTACCATCAAACGTGGTAACACAAAGACTAGTCGTTCCGGCATTGACGCCAATCACAATCCCACTACCTATCACACCAGCAATACTGAAGTCAGTGGTTGTCATGAAGTTCAGTACTGATCCAGTAATGTCGACGTTAGGAACTAGTGACTGGTTACTGACAAAATCAACCTGAGCAGTTAGCGAGGCTTGTTGGTAACTAGAGTCGCAGTTTCCAGTCAAACTGTGTTGAACGACTTCAGCGATATTATCAGATACCGATAAAGACATAGGGAAGACAGGATAGTAAACATTGAGCCGTACTGTTCCTGTGATACCAGCAACAGTAAGCACTATACTGACACTCCCACCATATTGCTCATTGCCTATGAGCATTAATGCTCTACAGTTTTCACTTACTTTCAGAATATTGATATCAGTTGACTCACAAGAATCTACATCTCCAGTGTATAAAGATAAAGTACCAGATGAATAGCTTACCCATATTTCAATGGGCAGTTGAACTGGAAAACCGGATAGAGCTGCAGTGTTGAATATGATTGGCTGGTCTGTGTAAAGATGTATGGCCACAATATGATCAGTCATTACTGATACTGAACCAACTTCATTTAATGCACCGTTACTCAGGAAATAAACTGATCCCATTCTGGAGTCGGAGGTGATCAGAATGGGTCCTTCGATCGAGTCAGCAAGTGATAAGATGGTAGCTGTGATAAGGCAATCTTTGTCACTACTTAACTGGTCCAAGACACGAAACTGTATTGCAAATAGGTGAGTGTATTCATGACTTGCTGAAGATATCGATGCAACAGAAGACAGTAGTCCAGTCACTCCATAACTAGTTCCATTAGAGATCGTTGATATACTCCAAACCGTACTATTAAATAAAACATTGTCCACTTCCAAATCAGAGTCAACATTGAACAGTATAGAGAAGCCAGTTATTGCTTGGAGGCTCCTGCCATACACATTAGCTTCTATTGTTTCACCAGGCATGTATCTTCCAGGTGGCAGATGGACGATGATAGACTCGTTCTGTAGTTGCTGTGTAGCATCTTCTACCTGTGCAATTTGCATCTGCGATGTGAAGGCCACACCCACTTCCTGTATCAGCTGTGCATTCAAGGTGACGTTAGTAGTGTTAGTTTCAAACCAAGATGATGGTATGGTCACATCGAGGAGACATCTTCCATACTCAAGGTCTGTTACACATGATGTTTGCACAGTTTCGTTACTAATGGAGTGGCTGAACACAAGGACCACAGTGTCTTGTACTGTTGGAATGAAGTGGTTGACATCAGTCAGTTGAGCCAGTAGTGTTATTTTGTTCTGGTACTGATACACAAGCTCCTGATAGTGTAGCAGGTACACCATTAGCTGTTGGGGGCCGTGTATTAGGGGCGTGTCTATGGCCACTGGAATACTGACCCTATCTGCAATATTGATATGAACTAGTAACTGATCTGCATTAGTAGGAAGGAGTACCAAGTGCTGTGTGACATCTGTGGATGATGTATCTTGTACCAGTACTGGTTTGTTCAGTCCGAACGTGTATGTATTGGTTGTGAATGATGGAACAACAGGGAAGACTGGCTCGTTGAAAATCAACTGTACTAGTATCACAGCTTCAGCATTGTGTACACTGTCAGTCACTTGCACAGTTACTCTCAACACATCTCCTCTGTATGGCACGTTTAACAAGGAATACGATATTACTAGTCGTCCATCTTGAGTTATGTTGAAGTACTGTGAGTCGGCTAGTGAGTACTGTAATGTTGAATGCGGTGGGCTGTCCTCATCTGTTACATTAATGATATTTAAAATGGTTCCCAGTGGAGAATGGGCAGCTAAACTGAGTGAATACTCGCTGGACGAGAACACAGGTGGGTTGTCGTTGACGTCAATCACTGTTACAATTAGTAACGAACTGAGATTAAAGTTCTCCGAAATGCCAAAAACATTGATTTCGAACACATCTCCAGCACTCAATGCCTCATAATCAATCATGTTTACGAGTGTTACAATACCTGTAGCAGAATCGATAGAGAAGAATCCGTGATCAGGAGTCAAAGAAAATGAAAACGCATCTGTGAAAGAATTAGAAATGGCAATAGCTTCGATCACAGTGCCGACAGTAGTATTTTCAAATACGGAGGTTTGGTATATGCTCTCAGTGAAAAATGGTAAATATATGAACAAGTTTAAGGTTGTTGAGCGGTTGAATTCTGTATCAGCAGCTGCAATTTGTAACGTAACGTTGGTGTTATTCACAGGGTATAGCGTCATATTGACCCTCACTACACCAGTGGATTGGTCTATTACCAAGATGTCATTGATTGTTGACTCCGTGATAGTGTACACTATGGTGTCAAGCATGTCTGGATCAGTGGCATTAAGGTCTATAACATAATACCCATTCTCAGCACTGGCAGGTACGTAGATGGTCGTGTTCACAGTTTGATCGAATACGGGAAGCAGGTCATTGATGTTGATGATGGTGATCTTTAGTTCAGTAGTGGCGTTTGTTGAAGTTCTGTTTTCCATTGCTCGAACTATGAAATCATAAAAAGGAATGTGTTCGTAGTCGATTTCACCAATAGTTGAAACAACTCCTGTGATTGAATCTATTGCAAAAGGGAAGTTGTCGTACTTTGAAGCACTTGTAGCATCGATTTCAAAAGTAATGAAAGCATCAGGATGACCAACGGTTGCTCCAATGTGTATAACAGTAGTATTTAATGGTGTTCCTTCAGTTACATTTGCCATATATATGCTTTCATTCAGCACTACAGGAGCCATTAGTGCTATACAGTCAGCTGTAGTGAGACTATTATTGAATAACATCAATGGAGTATAGGGTAGCTGTCTATGGATGGATATGACATGATCAGCTACAATGACAGAGAAATTAAACTGTGTATACAGGTCACTAGGCTGGGCCTCTTGTGTTAATACAGCTACTCTTGATTCACCACTGTCCCCGTTATCGTTAAAGGTTACCTGAATGATAGACACGCCTACTTCGTTTAATAGAAGAGATGCATCAGCTGTTATTCTGTAGACTCCATTGTTAACGTACTCAGCCTGGACTATGTCTACGTCTTCATCATTTATAGCTTGCAATACAGTACCAATGGTGAAGTTGGTTGCATTAAACTGAGACCTGAAGTTTGTGGGATGGGTGTGTGTGAAGTAGGCCAGGAAGGCAGTAGTGTCTGGCTGAGCTGGATTATTGTCTCCGTCTATCGAAGATATACTGATGTTGAAATAGCATCTCTCTTCCATTACAGTCAATAAGTTGAAGCTGCTAACAAAGTCGTATTGTTTGAACACCACTCTCAGCATGTATAGGGCATCATTGGGATCGACGAATCCACTCCTGTCACAGTCTAGGTACTGTTCTACTTGCTCGGAGATGTTTCTCGACCCATTTGGATCAGCTAGTAAGT
Organism: Chalinula nematifera; assembly: GCA_036873525.1. Lineage (NCBI taxonomy): Eukaryota > Metazoa > Porifera > Demospongiae > Haplosclerida > Chalinidae > Chalinula > Chalinula nematifera. The sequence goes on along the minus strand of JAYJLX010068384.1, from coordinate 14,741 downwards.
CTATATAGTAGGATTGGAGATACGCCACATCTCTTATATCAAAGATGCAGTCTCCATCCACATCGCCAGCTTCAGCAGCTGCCTCACATTGTAATTCTCTTTTCTGTCTAGAGCTTCTCTTTAAAACATGGCTGTTCTGTACAAGTATTTCCACGGCTCCAGCTACAATGGACCTGGGCGTGTCATCACCGATAGTGGTGCCATTGATGTCAATAAGGGTTACTATGGTTCCATTCAAGTGAGATGATCCAGCTGTAACTGCGTTGAATTCGATATCCACCAAGTGTACGATTGGTCCTGTAATTAAATGAGATGTTTCACCAAATGTACCACCTATTAATAAACTGCCGTATGGATCATCCTTTGCGTACCCAAATACACCATCCGAAGGCCACTGGGAGCCTTTTGTTACACCATGAACTTGTACAATGGAGAAATTAAAGCTCAAAGACAGTTCTATGTAATCAATGACATTGTTTCCGATATTCACATAGAGCGGGACAATGAAGGATGTTCCAGCTGATTGACTGGGAATTGGAGAGCCATGTGTATTTCCTACATCAACATCACCGATTCCTGGCTCTAAGTTACAGCTGAAGTCAACAGATCCTGTTACTGAAGGATTATCAATGGCTACAACAGTCACTGACACAGGCAGCTGTGAATTACCCGATAACGTAGCCACGCCCATTGTACCATCAACTGCAAATGAATCACTCACAGCTGGACTCTGCTTGAATTCCACTATATCCGGAATCTCGATGTCCTGAAACAGATCAGTGTATATTGAGCCGTCAGTGAGAGTCACTGTTGGGAGTATCTGATAGGTGGTTCCCACTACACCTGATAGTGTATCATTGGGTAGTCCCCGTACAGTAATGGAGGCTATTGGAACGGATTCTGTTGAAACAAGTAACTCAGTGTTGGTTAAAGATGACACTGTGAGTAATGCAGCATTGATACTAAGGACACCATTATTGCTAACATGTGTTATATTGACTATAAACCCATTGCCACTGTTCACTATCTCTGCCTCTAGCCCACTACTAACTGATGCCAGATTGACAGTGAGGCTTTCATGCATTGAAACATCTCGAACATCCTGGTTTGATAACACTGCATTGACACTGATAATGGCTTGTTGGTACGTACCAGAGGAGGCTATTTGCTTGAGCTCATTCACATTCACTGAATCTGAGCCTTTGTACGATGGGTATGGTTTTGCAGATACGTTCAGGTCCTGTACTCCCACCACAGTAATATTAATAGTACCACTCAGTGTAGGATAGTCTGTAGAGGTCACTAACACTGTATGAGTCCCTAGTGTTGCATTGCTAGATACTGAGATAACCCTGTTGTTTAGTGAAACTCCATTGTTAGGCTGTTCCAATGAGAAGAGTGTGTTTGAACTCTCGAGTATATCTATTTCATCGCCATTTCTGAATTCCACAGTTGCTTCGGTGACATCAGTGGATGAAGCTAAACCGATTTGTTGAGCAACACTATTCATTGGAGCTAGAACATCCGTTTGAAGGGATAGTCTGAGTCTCAATGGGTCAGGGAGGTAGACACTCACATAACCCTTTCCTGTTGCTATGAGCTGATCACCACAGTCTGGTTCTGATTCCCATTCCGCATCAACATGGACACCAGACCCGTTAGAAACACTCGTGACTATACTATCAGTGATTTCAATAATGCCTGTGTTAAGAGAGGACACTGTTATTCCATCACTCTCATCAATGATGTTCCTTGATCCGTCCGAGTACACAGCTGTCACAACTATCATGCTCTCTGTGTTATGTGTATTCAATCCTTGACTAATGGTTATTATCAGTTCTGTTTCTTCAAAGCTGTCAATTGAAGTATTACTTGGTGAAAGATCAATGCTCTCAACAATCTGAACATCGAGCCCTTCTACTTTAACTTCAGTCGTCGAAACAGTCAATTCAACATCTCCTACCATTTGTAGCTGGTCTTTAGATCTCGCTCGGACGTTTGTTACTCCAGGTGATATACCAGTTACTATACCATTGTTATCATTCACTGTTAGAATATCAGAGTCGTCTACTGTTAGAAGCACTAGATGTGTAATAATGACATCATTGATGGTGCTCACTGAGTCAGTGAAGTTAGTGGACACAGTGACCTTTGACCTTTGATATTGCTGGACACAACCTGGATTGATCACCCAATCAGAGACTAGATTAAGCACTGAATCAAGTACAACAACATTTCCAGGAATAGAGGGAGTCCAAATGCTGACTGTCACTGACCCCATAACCCCATCAGATGTTTTAATAGTCACAGTGGCGTCTTTGACAGGTGAAGTGTGTGTATTGGTAATCATTAGAGTAGAGCAATCGTCCGCCAGGTCTAAGGAGTCTGGATGGGATACTGAACATGTCAATGATTCGGCTGTGGTAGTAACCAGTTCACCTGATGTCAATATACTGAGGATTGTTATTGGTATTGTGACATCTTCTCCAGTTAGAATAGCTGTATTTAGGATATCTGTTGTAGCAGTGTAAGCGAACAGTCCAACCGGTGTATTGGTGGTAGCATTGATCTCCCCTAGCAGCTGTAATCCCTTGTATGTCGATGCATTTCCTGCCATTTCATCCACTCCAGGTGGAGGGAGTATTTTTTCTTTATCAGTTGTGCCAATGAAATAAACAGTCAAAGAGAAAGCATTGTCAGGCTGGGTGCTGTTTGATAAAGCTGTTACTGTGGCCAATAGAACTTTCCCGGGAGAGAGAATTTCAACTGGGTCTGCCATGAGCCCTGTAAAAATTATGTCAGTTTGGTTAGAGATTGTTTCGGAGGTCATTACCCACACAGATGGATTGACGGTGATATCTTGTATTTGAAATTGGTCAGAGCAGTTTACTCGTAGAGCGTATGTCCCAATGGCTGTCTCTCCACTCTCGGCATATATGGGTATTTCAAAAACAGATCCTGGTAGTTGTGGTGAAATTGGCAGCTCCATATAAACATAGGAGTCTGTCTCGAACACGAGCTCAGATCGCTTTAAAAGCATAACTTCACCAATGCTGTTGAGACTGTCCGGTTCCAGACCACACTCTACAGAGATAGCATTTTCACTAGTAAACCATGTTTCTGGAATGTCAACGTGCACAATAGTAGTACCTGAGTCAGGATCAACACTACTGCTCATGTTTATACTACCTTCCAATGGATGCTGAAGCTCAATGAATACAGATGCAGGTTGAGTTTCGGCTTTGTGTCTGTCATCATGCACCTGAGCAGCTAGGTGAAACATTCTATCATCCTCCCATATTTCATGCCTCACCAACACACAGTCTACAGAAGTAGCTGGTTCTAATGCAACATGTACTTGGGCTACTGATGTTACTGATCCGAGACTTATTGAAACATTCTGATGTTTGGTGACAGTGTTTGGTAGTACGAAACCATACTTCAGTGAGTAACTGGTACTATTAATTTGCTGAGTCTCTCCGATTACTCCTAAACCAACAGATGGTGAAATTATGAAGTCGTTTTCACGTCCAGCTATCAAATCTGAGATTGACACTGTCACAGTTGCGGAGCTGGATCGTGGGGGTGTGGCTAGTGGTGAATCAGTTGCAAAGACATCGAACTCATAAGCACTCTCAGACAATATATCCTCTGTGATGCTCAAAGCACCAGTAGACGTATGTAATTCAAACACTCCATTACCACCTGTTAAACTGTAGCTGATTAAGCTGTTTGCGCCAATATCTGCATCAGTGGCATTCAGATTAGCTATAACAGTACCTATCCCTATAGGAGCAGTGAGAGTGATGTTATATGAGTCTTGGGTGAATACTGGCGTGTTGTCGTTCACGTCTGTCAACGTTATCAAGAATCGTGCAGTTGCAGTCAAAGTCTCCAGGTAACCTTCGTTGGTGACTATCACTGATACATTGTATGTGTCTTGGTTTTCCCTGTCGAGTTGAGCATTTGATGCAATGTTTACACGAGAGTCTGTTTGAATGTCCAGCATAAACAAATCCTTATCTGGTCCTTCAAGTGGTTCGAATTGCACCAGAGAGTTTGCAGGTGAGTCCAAGTCGGTAGTAGTAACTGTAATGTTGACAATGGTTTCTTCGTTTGTTGTGATGTTGAACAAGTTATTTTCATCTCCTGTTATTGGTAAAGAATTGAATGTGACAATGAAAGTAGGTGTATTATCATTGACATCTATAACAGTGATAAAAACAGTGGTGTTTGTGGTTATAGTCTGATTATTAATAGTAGCTGAGGCTGTTATGACTAGTTGATAGGATGTGACATCTTCGTAATCCAGTGATTGTGTAGTGCTCAGTATACCAGTTGTGTTACCAATGGAGAATCGATCCCCATACTCAGACTGGCTGCTATCAGACAAACTGTACAATACCTGTACGTCCATCACAGACACGTTAGCCACTACAGTGACCACTTCATTGGGTGATTCATTCTCTGTCACGTTCACTCTGATGTTCTCCTGTACAAAGGATAACTGCACTGGGTACACAGAGATGAGCACGGTTATGGAAGTGTACAGCGATGGTGAGCCTCTATCAGTTGCTGTAATGGTAACTGTGTAAGTGGCCTCCTGTGATATATCCAATACGCTCTGTAGTACTAATTCACTCTGCTCTAGAGTCCAGAATGCTCCACCATTGTCCAACGATAGGTCAACAACTCCATTGTTTCCAGAGTCAAGATCAGTAGCTGACACCGATAGCACAGCTGTACCGACTGGAGTAGCAGCTGATATGGATACATTGGTCATGGAGGCAACAAGAACTGGTGGGTTGTCATTTTCGTCTGTTACTGTTATAGTAAATGCAGCTGTATCATTTGCTAATTTTGAATTACTCACGTCGCGAACTAGAATGGAGAAATTGTACTGAGTTGTGTTTTCATAGTCCAGCCCACTCTTTAGATAGAGTTGATTGTTGCTGTCGATTCCAAACACCCTCTCGTCAGCATTTTGAAGTATGAACTCCACATCAGAATCCATCATGTCGTCATCTTCAATCAACATTTCCAGGTTGACTATTGTTACATTGACTGCCGTGTCTTCGCCAATACTGTACTCAAAGGTATCTTCAATAAAATACGGTGGATTATCATTAACATTGATGACCAATATCGATATGTTAGTTGTTGACGACACGGACTGCACTGAACCCACTGGAGTAGCAGTTACTTCCACTTGGAACTCGTACAAATCCTCTTCCTCGAAATCGAACGATACCAGGTTCGTAATCTGTCCAGTTTCATTGTCAATGGAAAACAATGTTGAGGCTTCAACAAGACTATAAACTACTGATTGGGTTACTAGGTTTGTGGTAGCTGTTACATTGAGCAAGTTTGTTCCAATCACTGTATTCTCAACAACGCTAGCCATGTAGTTATCCATTTCGAAATCAACTATGAATGGATCTGTGGTGATGGTTACATTTAGGGTGGAGCTCAGAGTGGGCGTGCCCCTATCCATGGCAACAATAATCAAGCTGAACACAATCTCGTTGGCAATATTCAATGTATCGTTTAACTTTATTCCTTTGTCTTCTATTATCCATACTGATGTGTCGTCACCTGTAAGGGTGAGGTCAACCATACCATTCAAGTTAGAATCAGCATCCGTAACTTGTATTGATAACACTACAGTGTCCACTGGAGTCGTCGCCAAGATCGTTATCTCTGTCTCGTTAACTGATATAATAGGTGCGTTATCATTAATGTCAGTAATTGTGATATTAATGGTGGCCATACTACTGAGATCGTCTTCATGGTTAATATCAGTCACAGTTATTTGTAGGACGTAGCCAGTGGTTGATTCAAAGTCCAGGGAACTAGCAACGTAAAGGTCTCCATCTTCATCAATATCGAATGGGTATGCCTCATTATTTGCCATGGAGAATATCAAAATGGCATCGATGGCTCCGTAGTTTGGATCCACTACAGTATTAAGGTCAACGACTGAGGAATTAACGGAGATATTTTCTGGTAGTTGAGACGAGTATTGCAGCTGTAAAAAGCGAGGTGTGTTCAGTTCATCATCGTCTATGTCAATAATGAAGAAGGTATACGATGTGAGTAGAGGGTTACTACTGTCCATGGCTTGAATTGACAGATTGTATCTTCTTTCGGTAACATTGAAAATCGATTTCACTAATATCAACTGCAATTTATCCTCATTAAATTCGAAGTACTCATTTTCCAAAGACACAACAGTGTTTCCATTGAGGTCATGGCTGTCTTTATCAGTGATAGTGGCCTCAGCCAAGACAAACCCGACTGGAATCGATCTATTAACAGTTCGTGATTCAGGCTCAAACAAAACCCGAGGTGGATTATCGTTTACATCCAATACAATCACTGTGACAATGACAGAACTATTGAGGGCGGGAGAACCATTATCAGCTGCTATGATGGTGAACTCTAACACTGATTGCGTTTCATAGTCAAGTGGTTGAACCAGCCTAACCTGACCTGTAATGTTATCTATTACAATCTGCCCATTGGCCACACCTACAATGGAGTAGGTAATCAAACTGTTGCTACCAATGTCATCATCACTTCCTGTGACACCAAGATCCAATACACGTGGTACACTCACATCTTCATGGAATGTTAAATTGGTTGTTGATAAGACAAGTTGAGGTTTATTGTCATTTTTATCTGTTACATTAACTGATACAGTGGATGTTGTTGAATACATTTCATCACTTGATAACGTTGCCCTGGCTTCGATATCAAAGGAGTAATAGTTAAACTCCTCTCGATCTAGAGTCCCAATAACAGTGATCTCTCCACTAGCCTGGTTAATTACAAATGGAGGTTCGTTGCCATCATCGATGATGCTATAGCTTATAGAAACATTTTCCTCAACATTAGAAATCATTGCTGTCACTATTCCTACGAAAGCATTGGGATTATTTTCTGAGACATTAAAGCTGTACTGATCACTATCAAATGCAATACTGGGAGGAACATAGGGTGTAATAGTGATAGACACCTCCAGTAGAACCGCTTCTCTGACGGGTACTCCACGATCCATAGCACCAACTGTAAGGTTATAAACCAGTTCATCTGTCACATTGATGGACTTATTCAGGAATACGTTTCCTGTGCTTTCGTCAACATTGAACAGTGTCTGTGGATCTGAGTATATTACGTAGTGCAGCATTCCGTTTAGCCCACTGTCTGCGTCCGTTCCATTGATTGCAAAGATAACAGTACCAATTGGGGTATTAGCTATCAACTGGACATCATCAATGGGTTGTAGAATGGGTGTGTTGTCATTAATGTCCGTTACGTTGATAGTGATTGTTGTTCTGGCAATGGTTTGGTTTATATTTTCTGATGATTGAACACTGAGCATGTATCCTGATCTGCTTTCGTGATCAAGTGGACTGTTCAAAATCAGTGACCCATCTTGTAATAGACTGAAGGTTTCGTCGGTATTGCCCGATGTGATTTGCAACTCTGAGTTCTTCAAGCTTCCAACAGACAACTCTACTGTGACCAGTGTTCCGTTGATGGTAGCGTTTTCAGGAACATTTACAATATAGTTGGAAGAGGAGAATTCGGCAATAACAAAATACTTACATTCAGTTGCGGCAACGCTATTATCAATGTTCTCGAATGGATTATAGCCATCGGGGGCCTTCAAGGGTACAGAGTTTGAGAAAACACTCAGGTCGATATCTAACGGGTAATTATAGTCAAATGGAGTGTACGAAGAACCATGAAGGGTTTGAACCCTGCCAGGTGTCACATCGTCTATGCTGCTCAAAGTAACGATTATCACTGATAATCCAATATTTGAGGAGGTTAGATTGGTAGACATTGATACTGTATATGTGGTCTGTCCAGTTTGTTCTGCTTGGATGATTGCACCACGAAGGAAAGTACTTTTAGGGCTCAAAACGATCGCTCCATGATAGAAGAGTGAGCCATCAAGTTGGTCTTGCTCGGTAAACGACAGAGGCTGGAATGGTAGACCGAAATCAAAATATACAGCGATCTTGTTTGCGTCTGGAGCCTCATTTTCCCCATTGCTGATGGTAGCATTTATTTCAAGGACGCAATTTGTACTGGACAGTGCTGGACTGATGGCTATATTCTGAAGTAAATATGTCTGACCGGCTAGAACTCTGTATAAATAGTAGGCGTCGCTGGGATCCACATGTGTGTTATCATCTATATCAGTTACACTGAGATTATTCGATGCATTCAATATATTCCCAGACAACTCTGTGAGATAGTACTGAACATCGCTAGCATCAAAATTACAGCTACCGTCAACATCTCCAAGATGGCAGTCATCTGCTTCCCTTCTGTGTACAACATGTTCAGTGTCTCTTTTGTTTATTGATGGAGTAACTTCAACACTTACAACTCCGGCCACTATCGGAGCACCCATACTTCCCACGACATTACCGTCAGTGTCTAACAGCATCTGTACCAGCCCATTTATCTCAGCCAGTCCAGCTGAAACACCTGTTACTTGTAATAGGGCGAATTCAAATATGCCTGACACACTGGTCCCCTCACCATTGATTGTTAGTGAGGTCTGTTTAGCTCCTTCGTTAGTAGCAAACGTTGTATCACCTGACCATCCACTGCCTGGAGAGACATTAGTTACTTGGATAGTATTGTCATAAAAGAATAGTAACTCGACCGTCTTGAGTATGCTGTTACCAGCGTTTATTCGAACTGGAACCATGATCTCAGAGTTGATAATCAAAGGAGATATGGGGACGTCACTCACTCCACCCACGTCAACATCACCAGCTGCTGGTTCGAGATTACAGGCAAACGACACGCTCCCTGATACCTCACTGAGTGCAGCTGTAACAGTGACACTAACCAATTCGTGATGATTCTTAACGAGTGTTATCAGTCCAACTGAGTCTATACTAACAGCATCAACACTGGACTCCATAATGAGCACATCTTCGTATATTTCAGCACCGTCTGGTAAGAAGCCAGGGTACAGTGTGGTATCATTGAAGGTGACATCAACTAGTAGTTGGGTAGTGGCTTCGTTAGCTATACCAGATAACACATCTACTTCACTAATCGAATTGATTGTTGCTATGGTAACGATTTCATCTGAAATGGTTATGTTTAAAGTGACCACATCGGGAATAGAACCAAATCTTCCCTCAACTGTTAGTTGTCCTGGTTCGGTTGGTGTTAATACTGATGATATGGAAGAATAAGCAGCCAGCTTTGAGTCTGTTATATCAAACAGTGTACCGTCTGTGAGAACCATATTGAAGGCTAACTGTGCTTGTTGGTATTTGTTAGTTGGATGTACTTTGTAAAGAATCAAAGATTGCACTTTATCAGAACCACTATAGGATGGGTAGGGAGTGGCAGAGAGTGAGAGACTGGAGTATTTCACTATGGTGATGTTGAACTCTTCAAGGAACTCTCCATTGTTATAGTTTGCTAATAATGTTATATTCCCTACTAGGTCGTCTTCAGTCACAGATATAGAGAATGTTTGGTCTATATTGTTCATGGTTAACATGACTGAATCTGTGTGTGGCGATTTGATGGTGACACTCAGCAGAGAATCTGTAACAATATTAAGTGTATCGTTACTGAGGTACCTTAGAGACACTGTTACATTAGATTGGGTTGGAACGCCAGCAAGGTCAGCGTAGTCACCTGAATGGGTTACGTGCAGTGAAGTGGTTTCGAAATCAATCCCCAGGGGATCAGGAATGGAAATAATGCCATGTGCGTTACCCATTGTGAGTACATCATCGTCTGTACACTGAGACACCCATTCTGCTGAGACGAGCGCTCCTTGGCCTGAGCTCACCAAATACAATGAATCTCCATCTTGAGATACTTTGATTACTGATTCATCGAGGGATTTAAACCTGAGCCCGTCTTCATAAGTAACAGGAATACTATTCCCATTGGCCAAAATAGCTCCAGCTGTCACATGCACAGTGGAGGCAATGGAGTCAAACGTTTGTTCTAGTGTTGCAGTTCCTCTGAAGTTGTCGTTAATTGCTTCTGTTTCGGTTGGTAGTGAGATGGATAGTCCACTAAAAATCGTAACTCCCAAGGACTGGAGGGCTTGTGGGGTGTCTTCAGCTGTGATAGTAACAGGAGATATCTTATTGCCAGCTGATATAGTGATGTTACCGGTTGACGAAGGTGTAACAAACCCATCAGGATCCACCTCTGCAAGACCATTGGCCACAAACAGCAGTTTAGAAATCAGTGGTAAAAGGGAAACTGTACGTGAATCGGAGTCATTATCATACGAGTATTCAACTAGAAGTTGTATCTTTGCCTTCTCCCATAGTTGAATGCAATCATTCGTTTGATTCCTGACAAACACATTTTCCACTGGGTACAGAGTACTTCTATCGACAGACAGAGAGGCTCCGTTGTACGGAAACCACACCCTCAGATATACCTTAGCGACCAAGTCATGATGCATGACAATGATAACGGCTTGATCCACACCCGTTGACTCGTTACCACTAAGCACCGCCATAGAGCAATCAGGTGACAAGTGGAATGCTTTACTGTCCGTAGTACAGTTGACTTGTGTAGTTCTTTCAAGCTGCCCATCCGAGTCAACCAAGAAGTGACTTATATTGAGCGCTTGCTCAACACCATTTATATATGCTAAATTGATGGTTTGCGCTTGGTCAGCATAAGAGACTAGTCCAACTGGATCCTCTTCGCTACTATCCTGAACCAAGATTGAGCCAACATGGGGGTTGTTAGTCGAGTTGTAATCGATTATCATAGCAAAAGGCAACATAGATGGATCAGTTGGGATTACTTTCTGGTTTAAAACATTGCTAAGGTAATTGATTTCACATTTGAATGATACATCGTCTCCAGAAACAGCGGTATTTTCCAGCTGCAAATCCATTGTAAAGAGCAACTCCATGTCATCAACCTCATCAAACGTGGCCGTTTCTGATTCCTTTGTAATGGCTACAACAGCTGCACTAGAATTCCCCTCTGATTTCACATCATACAGCCACTTGTCCTCATTAATATGAACTGAGATGATTTCCAATGGTGTGTTCACAGTACACAGAAGGCTGTATGTAGCTATGGCATAGGTAGCATGTCCGTATGCAGTTGCTTGGAAACTAGCCCCAGCTGCTATGGGTTGCGAGGGTAACACCACGGCTATACTGTTAGTCACGCTTGCTTCCTGATCAGGATATACAGCCACTGAACCTATTCCAATGGGTAGGTCATCTTGTCCAATAATACGTGCCTCGATTTGCACTGTTGCCAATTCTCCTTCGAAGGAGAACCACTCCAATGGCAACTGAATCGACACCAAGCAGAGTCCATCATTTGTAGATGTAGTACACGTGACCTGGATGGATGGATAGCAGTATAACAATTAATGAGCAAGCATATCCCTTAATTGTACTGTGAGACTATACAATTATGAAACTAATAAAATTAATTAAAATTACATAAATAAAGGGTTTAACTGACTGACCTGTGGTGTGATGCCGAAAATTTCCATTAGCATTTCATCGGGTACAGTAAACACCTGGACTGATGTCTCTTGGCACTGGACTCCGCCAATACTATCTCTGACCTGCACCAATACGTTTACAACTGGATTCGCTTTCCATACCACTTTAGTTACAAGTGTACCTATGGAATAATAAGAATTAATTACTATTAATATAATTAACTATTATTATAATCATAGTGCTATAAACCAATTGTGTGTTATGTATTCTAAATAAGTGAAAGGCCATTAGATTAATTATTGTAACTGAAATTCTTGGCTATGTGTTAATTAGTATTTATACAGATGTACATGTGCTGTTTAGCTTAAAAACCTTGTCTCGTGTAGTCGATGTAATGTACGTATTTCTAATTAAGTAAAAGTATTAGAGTATAATATTATGGTAAATGTGCCAACTATAGTATCCCTCCCCACTACATATAGATTACATGCTGGCTCACCTTCCACTGATTGAGCAGCTGGATATTGAACTGTGAATTCCGCCATCACACTGGCTCCTTCTAATTCAGCTGTCAAGTAGCCAGTAGAACCATACGGCTCATTAACAAACATGTCCATAGTTACTTCGTTATTATCCTCCGTTGTCAAGAATCCAGGGCCTTCGTTTGTAAAGCCCACAGTGTAGGGTGCAATAACAGTGATAGTCAGTGAGGCTGAGTCGTTATAATACGGTGAGACAGTATTTTCAGCAACAATTGTCACGATATAAATACCCTCAGTTAGTTGGGACCCATTGGCTACTCTCACAGTTCCAGTTAATTCTTCAATTGAAAACTGGTTGATGTCTCCCAGTATTGAGAACTTTATGACTGCATTCTCACCTATGTCGTCATCAGTTGCTTCAGTTTCAAAAATGGCTGCTCCTTCTCCAAGAGTACTGGACACAATAATGGAGGACATGTTTATTGAAATAATGGGTGGATTGTCGTTGATATCGATAATTGTCACACGAACTGGAACTGACCCAACAAAGCTTTCTGCATTATTGCTAAACGGATTATATCCTTCCACAGTGAAATTGAAACTGCTCACCACTTCTCTGTCGAGTCCTTCTTTTACCGAGATATCTCCATTATCACTGACATTAAATGGAACAACATGGTCCTGGCCGATCCTGTAATGAACCACACCCGCTTCCCCAGTATCACTGTCAGTCGCATACACAGTCAGTATTACTGTATCAACGGTTGCGTTTTCCACTACTTCAATTGCATATTCTTGTTCAGTAAATACAGGGGCATACTCGTTAACATCATCAATGAATATCGTTATAGCCAGCAATGAGGACAGCTGGTGTGGTTGGCCACTGTCTGTTGCTGTAATGGTCACTATATATTCGTCAGGATCATTTTCATAATCAAACACCTTCAAGGTAGTCAGCACTCCTGTTACTGAGTCAATCATGAAATGGTTTGTTTCATTTTGAATGGAGTAGGTAATCATGGAGGCCTGTTCATCAAAGTCCATGTCTTGAGCTGTCACAGTGGTAACAATAGTTCCAATTGACTCATTTTCAGGTAAAACAAACTCTGTTTTGTTTAGTGTAAATTGAGGAGGGAATTCATTGATGTCTTGGATCTCTATCTGAACCTCTACAGATCCTGTTAGTCTAGGACTACCGTTGTCGACAGCTATGACTGTCAACTCATATACTGCCATACCAATGGCTTCCAGGTTAAGCGTCTGGTTGACACGAAGCACTCCAGATGAAGGATCCAGTACAAATAGGCCCGATGTATTATTGGTAATGTGGTAGTCTATCAAGGAATTGCCTCCCACATCTGCATCTGTTGCTCGGAGTGTACCCAGTTCTGTGCCCAATGGTACACTTTCGTTTGTTTGAACCACAATCGTTGTGTCTTCGAATATTGGTTTGTTATCGTTTTCATCCAGTACTGTTATATTAATTGTCGTAGTGTCATTAAAGTCTGGGTTTAAAATTCCTGTCACAGTCACTGTGAGCAAATAGCTGGGATTGTCTTCTCTATCGATTAATCCAGTCACAATGAGATTTCCCTGGAAGTCGACAATAAATGGGTGGTTCCCAGCAGATACTGCAAACATTACTTGAGAATTTATACCTTCATCAGGATCCGACCACTCCAACTGTAACAGTACAGTGCTTATGTTAGTGTTTTCAAGTACTTCAATATCATGGTGAGATGTATTGAATATTGGTGGATTATCATCAACATCTGTGACCATGACTTCTAGCTGTTTAGTTGTAGAATGAAGACTGTCAGAGGCAGTAATAGTGAAGGTGTGGCTGTCGCTGGTTTCCCTATCCAACTGCTTTGCTAGACGAACTTCACCAGTGTTCTCATCAACTATAAATATGCCAGTCCCACCATCTATTATAGTATATGTGATGCTGTCCCCATCTGGATCTGTTGCATTAACAGAGACTATTAAAGAACCAATCGTTAAGTCTTCAAGGACAGAGATAGGGTCATCACTTGATTCATCAAAAACAGGGTTATTATCATTCACATTACCAACAGTGATTGTTATATTAGTTTGTGATTGAAGGGGATCCGGAGAACCAAGGTCTCGGGCTATTACAGTGACATTGTGTATTACTTGTGACTCAAAGTCAAGCTTTTTGTTCAATGTGACCACACCTGTTGAGTAGTCTATAGTGAAGAAGATGTGTTCTTGTGACAGCTCGTATCGAACCTCAGCATTGATACCTTCATCAGCGTCAGTGGCATCCACATTCAACAATTCGCTGCCAACTGTTGTGTTTTCATATACAAAAATTTCATAGAATTCCTGATCAAAAATAGGTTGATTATCGTTGATATCTCCCACCATGACAGTTACACTGAAGTCAGCAACATTCAATGAGTCATTCGCTAAGAGGATTACATTATAAGTAGATACATTCTCCCTGTCTAATTGTTGGGTCAGAAATATCTCTCCAGTTGTTGAGTTGATTGTAAATGGAAGCTCCTCACTTCCTTCTATTTCATAACTCACTGTAGAATCATCTCCATCAGCGTCAGTAGTAATCGCTGTGTAGACATGGCTGCCGTTTGGTGTATCTTCAGAAACAGAGAATGTAGCTGGAGAAGTAAACTCAGGAGGGTTGTCATTGATTAAAGTTATTTCTATCTCTATTTGAGCGACATTGCTGTTGGTTTCACCATCATTAATATATATATCCAGTCTTCTAGTGATGCTGGATGGTTCT
>JAYJLX010068273.1:0-27156 GCA_036873525.1 Chalinula nematifera | reverse complement strand
TATTTCATCCAAGATTCAATCTAGATCAGGTGTTTTTTTTTCTTTTAATTTACACAACAATATAGGATTGTAGGCAAAAGGAAGAATATTCTGTAAGCCATATTACTGATGCAATACAAATCGACCATGAAAGCCCTGAGCCCTGGAATAATCATGGAGTCGATTTATCATCTGTTCAAACAGGTAACTTGGATTTACTAGTGTTCATAATTTATTTACAGTGTATTATATCTATTCCTTTTATAATAGTGGTCTGTTATTGTTCGATTGGGTATCGCTCATCTATTGTTGCTGATAAATTAACCCAACACCTTAACACCCAAGGGCAAACAGACATGAAGGTATATAACCTTGAGGGTGGCATCTTCCAGTGGGCAATTGAAGGGAGGAGCCTCGAGGGAGAGGACAAGGGGTGTGTCCATCCTTATAACTCATTTTGGGGGAAACTATTACCGTCTAATTTAAGCCATAGGCTATGATAATACAGCTGTACATGACATTAAAAATATTTTTATTGTTTTTATGTGCTATAATTATGCACAATAAATGAATGATTGTAATAATTTTTATAAACTAACTCAGTAGCATTTTACTATCAGTATTATAATTGTATATACATTATTTTATTTCATTTGTTTTATTTGCTGTATTTATTTACATAAAATAATGGGATGATTACAATTATTATATAAATTTAATTCAGTACCATTTTACTATCACTGTTAGAGTCCATACTAGCACTAGTTGTTTCGTGTACGTCTCGAGCTACGTCTTTAGCAAGCTATAACAAAACCGACCAATCATAACTTCACACTGTCAATCATTCCTGTATATACCTGCATTGCTTTGTAATACTGAGGCATTGGAATAACACCATCGCCATCCTTCATAACCCCACACACCCTCCCTTGGGTATCCATGGCAACCGATAACTGACAATCAGCACAGCTTTCCTCTTCATGTGTAGCATTAACTACAAAACGATCACCAATCTAAAGAAACGAAAGCAGAATTTTATACACTTGACACAACTGCTATGTTTTATTTAACCCTTTCTCCACTACTATATTTATACTGTTACGTCTATACTTTGGGTTCTTACCAAGGATAACGTGACGATAATCGGTACATTAGTGATATCAAGGGGTTCTGCATCATATGGATTATCGGATACTTCTATCTCCATCTCTTCACCTTCACCTGTAACCTCTAGCTTGGGAATCCTGTGCATATACAAATATATTATACTAAAGTTTGTTAGCGTTGAATTGAAGAGTTGCTCATTAGATATTTAACTAAAGATGTTCATTAATTATGCCTAAGCACTCCATTACACAATAAATAATATCTAATTAACAAATCCTCGACTCAATAAAAACGGGTTTTATAATAAGTCAATGACCAACGCACGACAGTGGAAATAATTAACCTTGTATTGCTCAGTGCTGCCTTTACTGCTATTGATAAGCAATCCAGCATCCCACCACTCCACTCAAGAACCTACGTATGTGTACGATAGTAAAGGTTCATCATTTATTACATGTATGTGGTATTATAGATCAGTCAGTACTAACCAATGAGTCTATGTATAGTACCCAGCATTGTTGTCCTGGTATAATGCATAGAGACGAGAGGTCTAAGCATTTGCTGTTAGAATAGATATCAGTGAGTCGATGAGCCAACATGTTTCCCTGGTCTTCACCTTCTCTACCCTGGAAATCAGGGGACGCAAGTGCTGAGCTTAATAAAGAATAGTTAAGTAACTGTAATTAATTAATTATAGGGCAATATATATATACACAATAACTAACCAATCAACAAAAAATTGAATTCTTCCTTCGTTTGGGTTGGTGGAAGAAGGCGTGTCAATCTCTGCCTTCACTCCCACAATTATATTTGTACGATCCTAAAATATATTTATAAGATGAATAAGGCAAATGTAAAAGCAAAAAGAGGGGGAGGGGCTTGTTTATATCATTAGGTTTACGGTTTATAATTATTGTAGATCTACCATTTTTATTTCTGCTGATCCACTCGTATTTGAAACGTCTCCTGTGATGATTTTAAAGTTCATGTAATCTCTGTCTGTTCTACCATCTGCTCTAATGTTCTCTTTTACTCCTCTCTTGATGAAATCTTTCTCAGTGTCACTTAGCAATCTACTGGCCATTTTTTTTTTTTCCTTTTGCACCGCGTGGGTTTGGGTAAGCCCCGGTGATCGAAGCCCTAATTATGGATTTATTCTATGATCGATTCTATTAACCAATAACCATTATTAGCCACGCCCACAATGGCAGATCGAGTTGAAGAAAAGTACTGTTGTCCTGTTTGTTGTGATGTTCTGAAGCTACCTGTCGTAACCCCGTGTCGCCATCTGTAAGATATACAAGAACACATAGTTATATCTATAGATTTAAATGATTTATGAATAATGATGATAGCTTCTGCACAGAATGTCTTCATGAAAGTATCCGGAGGAATCCAGACACGTGTCCGGTGTGTAGGTCTACTATAAAATGGAGTAAATGCACAAAGAATACAAAACTTGCTAAAGAAATTGACTCTGTCACCTTATCTTGTCAATATTGTGGAAAGACTAAAGTAACTATAATTGGGGTGTGGTTGGTGGGTGTGGCACTTGCCTCCTCCTATCCTATCTCTCTCTCTGTAGATTCCGTTATTACTATTTAATAATCATATTCTATCATGCCCTAAAAAACCTGCTTTGAATCCAAATTTCACACCAATAGCCCAAACATCACAGGCAATACCCAAGTATAAAAACTATAATTCTGTCATTCTCGGTCATTCTATTTGATTCTTATACTATAATTATGTATAGTCCAGGGCCAAACAGAGCAACGTTTTCTTGTCCCATTTGTCAGCAACCTAATCTCGATTGTTCTGACCTAGTGGAACATTGCAACTCTGTTCATAAGTCTAAGAAAGTTCAAGCGGTAAGTTTTATATATGAGACAGTCATAGATAAGTAATGAATATTTCTTCTATCATTAGGTGTGTCCTATATGTGCATCAATGCCTTGGGGTAATCCTGACCAATCTAGTAATGACTTCATATATCATCTGAATCTGAGACATAAATTCGAATATGATACATATGTGGTAAGAGTGTCCTCTTATAAATAATATCATTCATGTTGGTCACCACCCCCCTCCCCCTGTTACATATGCATGGTTCTCTCTTATTTAGGACTTCCATCAAGATGAAGACTCAGTGTTGAAGGCAGCAATAGAAGCATCACTTGAAGATAATTAACTATCACATTAGTATTATATTTTCCGTTTTAGTGAACTGGTTTTTTTTTTTAAAACATTTTATTCAAAATTCTTATCAGATGGTAATGCTATTCCATAATAATTGTGGTCTTTATTGAAGCATGAATACGAGCAGAGGGTTATTCTCAGTGGGATGAGTTGACCAGTGTGGTATAACTTGAACACCTGTATAATACGAATAATATTAGTATATAAAGTGGATGGATTTACAATGTACTGGGCATCAATGTAAATTGTGTGTGGAATTTGACCTTTGACACTGAATTTAATACTGGAATATAATATGGATTCTATTCCACCATTAACAACATCTGACAGCTGCATGGTGTATCTGATGATTTATGGCTGACCTTCTTAGTATTGACAAACTCCACACAGTCCAACCATGAGTGAAGGAAGGGTCCATTACACACAGCACAGTTACCCACTTTAGCTAATACCTCGTTAGCTGCAGGATGCATTTGAATCAACTTCTCCAATCGATTGTCACTATGATAAAATATGTGTACTGAAACTGAATGGAAGAGAGAGAGAGGTATAGATACTAACCCCATTAATTCATTAACAATGAATCGACTGGTTAACTCCTTAAATGGTAAAATAATAACCAGAATTTATCACCAGGAATGTAATGTATATATGATAATGTTTAGTATAACCTTTAGTGGTAATATCTTATCTGATTGGTCGGATGGTAGAGGGATAGCAGGTATCAATGGATTCTGTTCGACATGCAACTCCCTTAATCTTAGTTGACGTATCTTAAGGGTTAAAACATAAATAAAAAAAGAAGTGGTTTAGTTTATAAATGGCTTCCATTAATTTACCAACTTCATTAGGGAATATCTGTATTCTGTTACATGACAGATCGATAGCTGTAAGAGCCGTACAGTCTCCCAGCGACTGGAATGAAACATAGCCGGATCATAATTATACTCAAACACACATACAACAATTATTCACTGATGGAATTTGAAATAATTCATTCTTTTGTAAATATAGCTTTTCTAACTTCTTAAGTTTTCCAAAGCTATTAGGTAACCTATCAGTAAGTATATTTAAGCCACTGTACATTAATATACACACTGACTGACTGACTGACTGACTTTAGTAGTCTGTTACCCTCCAGATGTAATTCTCTCAGTGAGTGTAAGTGGCAAATCTCATTCGGAAGCTCTTCCAGCTGATTCTGTACTAAGCTCAGAGCAACTAGTTTTTTTAAATTACTGATGGTAGAGGGTATCTCACTAACGAGGTTATCATTGAGATTAAAAATTTCCAGTGAACCCAATCGAGCTATTAAAAAGATAATTGTAACAAATATGTATGATTCGATTAGCTGATGACTCACTCAGGAGTTCCCTGTCAATGAGGGTTATCCTATTGTTGTATAAATAGAGTGAGATAAGGGGTAGTCCTGATGGTGTTGCTGATTCTTTGGATGATGATGGGTCTGCTGAATGACTTATTGGAATAACAGTGAGTAGATTGCTACCAAGATTAAGTGATATCAGCTGTAAAAGTAATGTATGAGTGAGATACGTAAACTATATAGAGAACAGTTTCCTATAACCAACCTGTGGTAGGAGTGGCTTTAGCATTGACAATGTTTCCAGGTCTGTGAGCTCATTGCTTTTGGCTGATAGTTTCTTTAGTGAATGGAGTCTGACGATTGCTGCTGGAAATCTCTTCAGGTGGAAGTTATCGAGTGACAAGACTTTTGAGTCAGATTTTAACGCATGGAAAACCCGAGCATTACTTTCATCCACTTCCGCCATGTTGTTTGTAACTATGGCTACGAGCCACACCCACCCACGTGCAGTCACATGGCCATGCACAAAAAAAAAAAATATAATATAATAGATCCTAATGAAATAACTTAAGTTTGTTAAAGACTATAGAATACAAAATACATAACTTATAAGTAGACAGTATTAATATAATTATTTGAGTGTTTGATGCAAAGTTACTCCAGAATCCGGATTAGTGTAAGACTGCGATTGTTCAAGTATTTCTGTCACTCGAAAATTTTTCTTTTTGCTGTATCTCTGACATTCCTTTATTAATACTAAATCACCTTCGTTACAGTCACTGTTCTCATCGTGAGCAAAATAGGTTTGCTTCTTCTTTACTATCTAATTATTTTAAAGGAAAAAAAAACATTCAGTAGTATGTTTCAAGTAGTTCTATACCTTGAGTACAGTAGGGTCAAGAGATATTCTAGTCACGCATACTTTAGCAGTTTTTTGCATCTTTGTACCAATGACTCTACCTACTAACAGCGCCATCTTTGTGCACACGCAAGATCTAAATGGGCGTGAACCATTTTGTCACGCCTATTTTAGCAATGAATGAAAATGGCGGTCACAGATCAAGTGTAGCTCGAGCTCTTTCTAACCTCTGGAATGGAAGTGATAGTGGTGAACAGCAAACATCATCTTCTTGGGCATTTGGATTGGTAACGTGTGACTATTTGTGGTTGAATTTAGTCTTAATCTGAATTATCACTACTTCTAGAGTAAGAAAGAAAGAATAGTTGGATTCTTCATATGTTTGGCTCTAGGCTTGCTGTGCTTTGGTTTGGTAAGTAGATTAATTAAATCAGGGATTGTAATAATTTAAGGAGCGTGGTTATGGTTGGTTTATTGTTAATATCGTTAATCATTTTCTTTAATTACTAATTAATTACATACAGGCGCTGGCATTAACTCCAATGATACTAGTTAAATCAAGAAAATTTGCTGCACTGTTTACGATGGGGAGTCTATTCAGCCTTGGGAGGTTGGAATACATCATATCCATAGTACCAACTAGTTTACGAGTGTATTTCACATAGTTTCTCATTCCTATGGGGCCCATGGAGTCACCTAAAGCACCTCTTTTCTCGTGAGAGATTACCCTTCACTGCGGTATATCTTCTGACCATCATTGCAACTCTATACTTCGCTTTAGGAGTAAGTATTTTTATCACAAGCTTATTAGAACATGTAAGCTATTATGTTGTCATAGGTTCACAGTACTGTACTTACACTTCTGTTTGCAGTCTTGCAGATCATTGCGTTAATATGGTAACTAAATTACTGTCACATGTACATGTCTCTATATAGTAGTCATTTCGTTTGATTTTAGGTTTCTTGTTAGCTATATTCCCGGGGGTACCACTGGACTCAGCTTCATGTTTAAGTTATTTTCAAGTCTTTGTTCAAAAACTGTTTCGCAAGCCATTGACGCATAATCGATGGTTTTTATTTATTATTAAAATGGAGATATTTCAGCTTTTTTTTTGTAATAAAAAATATGTTATAACAAAAATTAATTATAATCAAAAAATTAGTTATTATTGATTGATTTTGATTCATAATAATTAAAGGGTGTGGTCTTTGTAAATAATATGGCGGACGAAAAGGCAGCCACTTCCTCGGGCTCTTCTTCACAACCGTCCTCCTCAACAGGGAGTGGGAATCTACCTCCGTCTAATCCACTATCGAAGAAGCTAGGACGTATCCTCGAGAATAGATTAGAAGACGAACGAGAAACTGTTGAAGCACTCAAAGTCCTCTCGGAATTTCTACCCGCCAATACTTTGCATGCTAGGAGAAACCTGCGGTCGGATTTGGAACGTAGAGGTTTGGGACTGAGCAAGGAATTCAGGAATCAATTAGAGTTGCTGGTAACTCAAGTTCAAGAAGTACAAGTATGTAAAAAAAAAAAAGCTAATTAATTATGATTATTAATTAATTAGTTGATTATATTTTAATAGAATGAAGTAAGATCAATGAGAGAAAGCTGTGAAGAGATGCAAGGCAAATTGGCTGACACTAAGGCTAAGACGGCTGGCTTATTGAACGAGACAGCTGATCTCAAATCCAGAGGACGCACGCTAGAAATGAAGGAAACAATTGTTAACGTTTTTTTAAAGCAATTCCAGCTTACAAAAGAGGAGGTGGGCGTGTTAATGGGCGGGGCAGTTGGGGAGGAGCTGTTTTCAGTGCTTCAACGAGTCAAACGTATCCACGAAGACTGTAAACTTCTGTTACGTAGCAGTCAGCAGAGAGTTGGCTTGGAGATCATGGAGGAGATGGCTATGCATTTAGAGGAAGGATACGAGCGTCTGTACCACTGGTCACAATCTTGCTGTCGATCTTTGACAGGAGAATTACCACCTTCATCACCATTGCTACGTAGATCACTGCAAGAGCTCAAAGATCGTCCAATTCTATACAAATACTGTATAGATGAGTACATACTGGCTAGACGTAGTGCTCTGGTACAGGGGTTCCTGAACGCATTGACCAGGGGGTCCGGGGGTGGAAGGCCTATAGAGTTGATATCTCACGACCCAGTGAGGTATGTAGGTGACATGTTGGGCTGGCTACACCAGTCTATTGCGACAGAGAAGGATCATATTCATGGGTTATTCGTGGATAGTGAGAAGGAATGGATATCAGGTCTGTTATCATCGATAACGGAAGGTGCCGGGCGTCCATTACGCATGCGTGTGGAACAGGTGATCGTTGCTACTAAAGATCCGATACAAGCATATCAAATGGTGAATATGGTGCGGTATTATATAGGTGTGTTTCAAGGTCTACTTGGGTCTTCCGCTCTACTAATGGGTACCTTGGTTGATCTGGCTGAACTTCAGTCGAAAATGTTCTTCAGTACGTTAACAGTCCATGCATCAAAGCTGATGGAAGAAATAGAGCTACCAGATTCAGAGCTAACTCCTCCCGGTAAATTAGTTGAAACATTGGGCATTCTTCAAAAGATCCTTTCCTGCCGGGATCTAAGTGTCTCAACCCTTGAGGATCATCGCGAGGACCTTAAGAAGATCCTAAACACAGCAATTGACCCCATGATCCAGTACTGTAATGAATCAGCATCAAGTCTATCATCCATTAACATGGCCGTCTATATTGTAAATTGTCTGTATATTGTTCATTCCACGGTTTCGCTTTACGAATACACTGAGTTAGCTTTAGAGAAATTGAATGGCCAAATACAAGCACACATTGATACACTGGTGGACCATCAGGCTGGGTATATACTGAACATCAGTGGGTTAGCTGATGCGTACAATGCTATCAAGACCACTGGGCAAATCAGTGATTCGGCTTTAGAAGGGTTGAAAGTTGATGCTGGAAGTAAACTGGCTCAATTCTTATCTGCTCCAGATTCCACGGTTCTACGTCAACTAGGGCTCATGTCGAGTGGGAGATATAGGGATGAAATTAAGAAGAAAGCGTTTGAACTTTTTATGAATGCTTATGATCAGGTATATGGTATTGTCACAGAGAAGATGGGAGAGGATAAGATGAACGGATTACTGCCACACACACCTCAACAAGCCAGAGACCTTATCTCGTAACATATACTTGTTAATTAATTAATTTTATAGGAGTTAATTTTTTTTAATAAGCAAAGTTTTTTATTAATCAAAAAGCAACGATGAATTAAATTAGGGTAACAATCATAATTATAAAAGGTGATATATAATGTTATACGATGACGTTCATTGTTGCATTGGTTGGGGCTGCTGTTGAAGTGTGGTAGATGATGTTGATGATGATGGTTGTGTTGGTGAAGTTAGCTTGCCTTCTGATACGTTTTCAAGCTTTGGAAATTGAACGTTCTTCTTCTCCAACTGCTCCTGTGACCAGAGGACTAACTTCATTAGCATGCTTAATCTTGACTCTCCTTCACGACCTTGAGTACCCAATATGGCCGAGTTGACCTCGCTCACAACCCTAAGTCGTTGTGAGTTGTCCAGTAGATTACCAAAGGGACTTTTCTTTGGGTCTTCATAGGCAAATAATGCCAATGCTTGCTCCAATTCATTCAAGAATTTAGTGTTCTCTTCTCCACGAGCAGACAGCTCCGTTTGAGCGTAGTTTAAAGCGCTGGGTATATCTCCTTGACGTATGAATTCCAACAACTGCTGAAGTTGTAAGTGAAAGAACAGATCAGTATTTGAATCAAGTATTTCGGAATCTAAATCATTGATTGTTTCAACCGCTGATCCGATATCACCTGTCTCAATGGCATGCCGTATCTTTATTTGGCTATCCATTACACCTTGATCTAACCCTGGATCTATTCGAGTCTCTACTTGAAATTGCTGAGCTGCCTCTCTAAAGCCTTCCCTGACCAAATACTCCATCACAACACTATTCAAATCTGACCTTGGGACACTATGGCTCTTTACCTTTAAAGAAAAATTACTTTTACTCTAGATCTAATATAAATAATATTAACGTACTTGAGTTTCCCATTGGTCATTTTCAGATGAACGACTCGGTAATAGAGAACCTCCTGAAGAAGTTATGTCAACAACTGGACCACTGTCAGACATTTTTTTTTTTCAGGTGTTTACATCTAAGGAACCACACCCCCTTTTGAAAAAAAAAAAAAAAAAAAAAAAGATGGCTGCCAAAAAGTAAGTGTAATGTATTACAGGATTTCCTTTTGATTTAGATCTACCATACTGTTTTATTAGGCAATATGGACTTATTATATCTAAAAAGAATGCCAAACCTAATCCAATGATTACCAAATCCTCCGTATTTGGGGAGGAAAGCAGCAGTGATGAAGAAGTAAGTATGTCAATATTCACCGTATAACCATTGTATATATGTCTGATTGTAATAGCTAACATTAGTGGGTGGGTAGTGTTATATTATACACTGAATATAATATAGGAATCGAGGAGACGTGATGTAAGTGCTTCACTGCGCCATGAGGGAGTCAAGAAGATGCAGTCTAAAGCAGTAAGCTAATACATGTGCAATGCTTCATTGTATTGCGTATTGTATTAAATTTGCTTGTGGATGCTGTAACTTCATCGTTTTAATTGTTTCTTTGTCAAGAATCGTGAAGCAATGGCTGAAGCTCTCGAAGAAGATCCAACCATTTATATGTATGATGAAATATACGATCAACTTCAAGAGATGAAGAAAAAGAATAACCCAAAGCTACAGGAAAAGAAAGAAAATAAAGTAAGCAATAAAAGACTGAAACTTACTAACCTTACTAGGGTATATAGTCTAGATATATTGCTAATTTGAAGCGTACGTCAGAGTTACGTAAGATAGAACAGGAGTTAGCATATGAAAGAAAGGTTCAGAAGGAGAGAGAAGCCGAGGGGGAGGAATTTAATGATAAGGAATCCTTTCTAACTGGAGCATATAGAAAGAAACTGCAAGAAAGAGCTGAAATGGAGAAAAGACTAAAGGAAGAGGAAGAAATTGAAAGTATGGAGTGGAATTTTTATTAGTTTTATTGGCTTGTTTGCATCTCATTTCTAGAACGTAATGATGTGACTAAACAAAAGGATTTGGGTAGAATGTATAGACATTTACTGGATCAGAAAACAACACAGAATGATGAAAAACAATTTGAGAGCGTTCCAGAAATTACGACGACTGCAGAAAAAAAAGATGAATCAAACAATGAAGTTCATTATCCATCAGAAAGAGACACTAGAACTGATTTAGAAGCTAACCAAGAGGAACAATCACAACAGCAAGAAATGTTAGACGTAGATGAAGATCAGCAAGAACTCAGCCCTCCTGAAGCTGATATTAAAGTATCTGATGATACTATCATACCAAGTCAATCATTGTCCAATGCTGCTGAGAAAGAATCAAAAGAGGAGAGAAGGAAGCGATTGTTTGCAAAAAGAACTTCAACTGATGCTGCTCTCTCAGCTAAGGAAAGATACTTAGCTAGAAAGAAGGCTAAAGTGTTTCAGCCAACAATAGCCAATGATGATGATGATTAAATTATTAATAGTTATTAATGTAATTATTTTAAATTGGGCGCGCTAGCAAGCAAGGCGGGGACGAATCAGGCGTTCAGCTAGTTGACAGTTCACACTTTACAGTACGTTGTACAATAGATTTCTAATTCCATGCAGGCTAGTCTCCGAATCTTTTATTCCTCTTTTTATTTTCTTCCTGAGTGAGGTATTTGTAGCAATGGACGGCCCAGTTGTTCTTAGTGAATATGAAAGAAAACGGTTGTCAAATATTAAAGAAAATTCCGAGTTATTGAGTAACCTAGGTGAGTGTGGTCAGCCAGATACTAAAATATTGACATTTTATATACAGGAATTGAGACAGTTAAACGGAGAAAGCCAATAATTCCCTCGTTCAATGCTAGTAGAAGGAGTAGCAGGAATTCAGTAAAGCGAAAGGTTTTGTATTTTAGTGACAGCAGTAGTGATTCTGAAGAAGAATGGCTACCTGGGATGGAAGAAGACGAGTATCGCAAAGGTATTGCTCAGTCATAGCTAATTTTATAGAGGTTCATAAATGCAATTTTTTTTTCCCCCGTAATTTTAGTTCCAACATTTCAAGAGAGGATGCCACCTCAAGTTTGTACAGATAATTTTAATGTAAGTATGCCCCGAAATAATTAGCTAATTTATTGTTAGCCTTTGTAGTCTATGAATGTTTCATCTTGCTCGCTCTATGTGTAGTTTTATCAACCCCATAATGGCTGCCAGCTGCCGCTGAGGGGTTATAAAAGGCAAAAATGTCAAACTGAGGAAGATTCGAGTCTACCTGTCTGGTTGAAACAGCCTGATGATGGTTCTCAGGATTTCTATGGTTACACTATGTTTGAGGATGATGTAGTTGATGGAATAAAGTTAAGTGATGCTTGGACTGAGGCGTTTGGTAGTCATAACGTGACTGAGGACGACTTTGAAGGATTCGAGATCGACCATATTATAAGGTTATTTGATTTTATTATGTGCCTTAAATTTCAGTCTTATGTATATATATACCTGCTGTAGTTGTGGACCACCTCAGCTGTCCTCATCACGATATTCACTTCGTAAGAATAGCCAAGCCCCTTCCACTACCTCCAAAACAATCAGTGTAGTGGATGAATTATCAAATGAAGACCATTATTTATGTGAGTATTTGATAATGGGGTGGATAATACTACTCCCACTAGATCATTCCGCATTGTATAATAATACAATGCGGAATGATCTAGTGGGAGTGGCTTTGTCATGTTTATGTAATTGATCGTAATAACTTTTTTGTAGTTTGTGAGGATTGTGGTGATCTTTATCATGGTGATTGTCCTACTCACGGACCTCTCAAGCAACTGGACCCTGCGTTTACAAGATTCAACGAACCATCCAACGAATATACTAATACTCCAGTACCGGATTGTTTGACTGTTAAACCGTCATTGATTCCTGGCGCTGGTCTCGGTGTATTTGCTATGAAGGATATCCCTAGTCGTGTTCAATTCGGCCCTTACCAAGGAGAATATATCATGAAATCAGAGCTGACAGATTCAACCGATACCAGTTACATGTGGGAGGTTAGTAATAAATGTGGAGCTATTATAAAACATTGATAGAATTGAACTTACTTAGGTCAAGATTGGTGAAAGTGAGCCATATTTCATCGATGGCAGATCTAGTCAATCCTCAAATTGGTTGAAGTTCGTGAACTGTGCTCGAACAGAAGATGAACAGAACCTGGTTGCGTTTCAGTATTACGGCAATATATTTTATCGTACCTTTAAGCCTGTAACTGCTGGAGAAGAGCTCTTTGTTTGGTATGGTGAGCAATATGCCAGAGACTTGGGCATATCAACAAATCCTTCTCCAGGTATAGACCAATTGTTTTTGCCTCATACTGAAAATACTAATTTGCATGCACTTTGTGCCTGTGGTTAATTTTGTACATGTATCAGATTATAGCAATTTATACTTGTGACTTGTTTGTTTTTCTTTATAGATTTCTTCTACTGTTGCAAGCAGTGTGGAGCAGACTTTGCTGAGAAATCTATGTTCACAGCTCATCTGAGACGTAACAAACTATGTTTCACTGCCAACCCACAGCCTTTCATCTGTTTAAAGTGTAAAGAACGTTTCTCTGAATTACATCAACTACAGCATCACATCCGTAGACACGAGTTTAACCGATGTAACAAGAACACTAATATGGGGGTGGAGAAAGAGAACAATTGTATTCAAGAGGATACCAGCTGCAAAACTGAAGAGCACCACTTTAAAAACAAGGAAAGACTTAATAATCCGAAAATGATCAAAGATTGTAAAGCAATTGACACTTTGAAGCCATACAAATGTAATTACTGTGACTACAGTAGTGCATATAAGCATGCTCTATCTCAACACATCAGAACTCATACAGGAGAGAAACCTTACAAATGTAATTACTGTGACTATAGTTGTGGACGAAAGGGTAATCTATCTCTACACATCAGAACTCATACAGGAGAGAAACCTTACAAATGTAATTACTGTGACTGTAGTTTTGGACAAAAGGGTGTTCTATCTCGACACATCAGAACTCATACAGGAGAGAAACCTTACAAATGTAATTACTGTGACTGTAGTTTTGGACGAAAGGGTCATCTATCTCTACACATCAGAACTCATACAGGAGAGAAACCTTACAAATGTAATTACTGTAACTATAGTTGTGGACAAAAGGGTAATCTATCTCTACACATCAGAACTCATACAGGAGAGAAACCTTACAAATGTAATTACTGTGACTATAGTTGTGCACGAAAGGAGGTTTTATCTCTCCACATCAGAACTCATACAGGAGAGAAACCTTACAAATGTAATTACTGTGACTATAGTAGTGCATTTCAGAGTAATCTATCTAAGCACACTAGAACTCATCACATGTTATAATTTTTATTGATTCAGCACTTTTTAGTTACTATGGCAACATAAAAAATTAAAATGGACAACGCTAATCTCGATAAGTTAAAGATTACTCCAGGTCGTTTACTACCTAAGTTTAGTCCTAAGACGGTTCAATACAGTGTCACGGTTGGTAGTGAAGTAAGCGAGACAAAACTAACGTCCATTACCAGTGATTCGGGAGCATCGACCACCGTCAAGGTCAGTTCTTGGGGAAACTAGCTTCTGTATTCGATATTATCCTCTCATTCATTGTCAATTACAGGGGGACGCTAGCAGTAAAGCTGTGCCACTCCAAGAAGGCAAAACCAGCAACGTTGAGTTAGTGGTAACAGCTGAAGATGGCCGTACCACTAAAACCTACGCAATCTCCATTCATCGACTCTCTCCCGGCGACGCATGTCTCGCACAACTTGACCTTTCAACTGGAAAGTTGCAGCCATCATTTAGTCCAGCTACTCTAACCTATTACTGCGATCTGCCTTCGAATATTACACAAATCGGCATAAAAACCAAGACAGAAGATTCCAAGATGAAAGTTACTCTAAAGGGCGGGGCTCCCGTTTCCACGGTAACCCTAGCTGCTGGTCTTACACCTATTGAGATCACAGTAACATCACCAAACGGCCAGAACACCACTCTATACACTATAAATGCCCTCAGACTACGTTCACCATACATATTCCACTTGAAACAGCATATCATGATAGACCATTTATGTATAGCATGCTCAGCCACGCCCCACTGCCCCTGCAGAGTCAGCACTAATACTGATAGCATCTACTGTAGACAGTGTCTTATGGGCTTATCCAGGGTTAATAAGCTAGACCCAATGACAGGCAAACAGCTTGGGGAGGCGTGGCTACAGTTAGCACAGGACGTTGATAAAGATCTATCAGAACAGCTCGCTGTATGTGACACACCTTTTGGTAAAATAGAGGGGAAAATAGGAGAGCTTCCAGCACTAATAGCACAGAAATCCAGCAATAGTGATGAGGTACACAATAGTTATAGTTATTATTATTGTGTTCTATTGAACTATTCATATACCTTTATTCTGTGTAGGAAACAGTTTCATGTGGTGACTGCAGCAAAAAGGTGCCATCACTGTTAGTTGACTTGCACAAACAAATGACATGCTCTGCTAAAGTTTCTGAAGCACCAATCAAAACTGAGGTATACCAGATTATGAACTGTTAATGGTTAAACTACTATGCTTGTAATGTTCAGGTGCAATCACTGTTTTGGGAAAAAAGATTAATTAATGATACTCTTCCTTCAAAAGTTGATGATATTTTGGCGAAAGCAAAGACAGCAGAAGAAAAGTACCTCGCTGCTTTGAAAGAACAAGGTACATCAATCGGTAATCAAATTAACCATTATTCATTCTATTTGGCCTACAGATTTCAGTTCATCTGCTGACATATTAGATCTATTGAAAATACTAGGCTCCTGCTATGCTACGGCCATCAAGGTAGCGCCAATGGATCCGAGGGGCCACGTAGGATTGGGTGTGGTCATGGAAGAAATGTTTTATATCGGAGATATGTATGGGGTTAAAGATATTGAGGTATGCCCCTCTAATTGAACGTCTTAATTAATTAATGTTCTAAATAGTCCAGTGAAACTGATGATGAGTCGGATGCTGAGATATCATCGAAGGAAGAGGAGTTCCTTGCCATATGTAAACTACATGGCGTATCAGAGTCAGCCAATCTAGCCCAACAGCTACGTGCAGTAGAGGCTGAGTATAAAGCACTAAGGCAGGCAGGACAGGGTCACAAGGCAGAACATGTACAACAGCTTTATCAATGGAAATCAAAGAAAGCTTTAGCGGTAAATTGCTTAGATTAAAATTAACCGATAATAATTATTAATTTTTATATTCAATAGGCTAGCAAAGGGTCATATGCTGTGGACACTGAGAGCCCTCTATATAGAGCAAGGGTTAAATATGAACATGCAGTCAGTGTTCAGCCGACAGATCATTCAGCGTGCTATCACTTGGGCAGACTGTACTTGCTGCTTGGTGACATACCTTTAGCTGAAAAGTGTTTGAAAACCGCTGCCAGTATAAAGCCAATGCATTCTGAGACATTGCTATGCCTTGGAAGTTGTTTGCAAAATGAAAGTCAACCAAATTCTAAGTTACATTCCAAAACTCTCCTAACTCACGGACTGAGGGCATATATTCAAATAAGGGATGAAGTATCAGTTGGTAAGAGACTCAATCAACTCCAATCGCTTCATGCTAGTGACTTTTGGAGGCCAACCAACACCATTATTGTAAGTATAACATAAGAATCACTTTTTTTTTTCAATTTTAGTAGTGAAATCTGATATTTTACTTTAACCAGGGTGAAGCATTCATTATGCTTGGTGATCTGGGAGGCAATTTATTCCTTGATCAAACCTCATGCTATAAATCCGCCACTCGTCTCTTCTCTGCCTCTCCTGGTCTTCAGAAGGGTGACACTGTAAACCAGTTACTGTGGATACTCATCAGGGCTCGTGCAGCATTAGCAGACAATGAAATTAAACTGAAGTCACCTCATGCTGGGAAGACATGTAGACAGGTATCAGCTCTAATAAACCACTGCCAGCTACCACCGAATGAAGGATTGAGGACATTACAAATGAAGGTGTAGTAAAACAGAGCTTGAATTTGTGGTACTCCTGTGATACGTAATACATTATTTCTTAGGTATTTGAAGATGGTGTATTGTTGGAACCAACCAACAGTATAGCCTTATCAAGATTAGGAGCTGCCCAATTACAGCAATACGATGCCACTAATGAGAAGGTGTGGCTGGATAATGCCGAGAAGAGTTTCAGAGGGAGCATTAGCTGTGAGGGTAAACAAGATAATGGTACGGAACCACCGCAGGAAATATTGGAACAAGGTTGGTGGAAGAAACAAAAGGAGGGAGGCACTACGAAACCTGCTGGTGCATCAGCCACATCTAATAATAAAGCAGCCACACCTACTAACAAAGCAAGCACGCCTACTAACAAAGCTACTACCACTCCTGTTAAACCTTCTCCATCTAAAACAACTACAGCTTCAACAAAGACAACCACACCTGTGAAATCAACAGGGCCTGTTGGCAGAGGAGCTAGACAACCAGCTACAACCAGACCAACAGTTGGTGGGAGAGGTGTGGTCAAGGGTGGAGCTCAGCCTACAGCCAATGCAAAGGGAAGGGGTGTGGCTACACTTGGGGAGCTTAAAACTGGTGCTAAAAAACCTGGTGCAGCTCAGCAGAAAACACCAGTGAAATCACCTGATTCACCTGCTAAACCAGCCGAAACAAAACCAGATCCTGCAGCGAGTGATATTAGCCCTTCCCCTTCATCAACAAGCAATAAAGGAAAACTAAATGAAGTGTCTTACCATCCACGCCTTGGTCTGGCCAGGGTATTAGCAAAACAAGAGGCAAAATTTGAAGAAAGTACCAAGTTCTATAACGAAGTAATAAAAATGGCTCCAGAGGTTCACGATGCCTATATTGAGCTTGGTGAGATACTAGCTAAAAAGGATCCAGTAGGAGCGGTGGCCATTTATGCCAAATTTCCCTTCTCCAATCCTCCATCATTTGATGATGCTTATCTTCATGGTGAAATCGTTCGTCTATTAATGTCCAGTGAAGCATACGATGACCCTCAGTTAGTGACCAGCATGATAGCAATGGGCCGGGCACTAGGCATTGGTGTTCTGGATAAGAATGTAGGCATATTAGAGGCAAAGTTTAAAACTAAAGTACTTAAGAAAGTATACGCTGGAGTTCACGGGAAGGACATTGATAATCCCGAACTACAAGCATTTTTCAAGTTCAAATGTTGGACATAAAAAAAAAACAAATTACATTAAAACAGTTTAAGCTGATTAATTTTGATAATGTATAGATCTAGACACCCTTCTTTAGTTTATTTTTTTTTTGTTATTGTTTTTAAAGTTAAAAAATGTCCATAGATACGACTGATAGCTCATGAATTTGTTTCTTCTGATAATATTCCCTCTAGCATTAGATCTAGTTCATTCTTAGTTGGGTCATCATCGTCTGGAACAATACATTCATTATTGGAAATAGTGCTACTGGTAGATTGGGATGCAGGGGTTTCTGCACTACTCTCATTAACGATTCCTACATAATGTGATTCAACATAATTATACTTATAGTAATTAATGTAAGGCCCCTCACCTAGTTCCTCATCAGCAAGTGTAGCTTGGTCTGCTTGTAACTCCGGTATTGGTCTCTTTACAATTACTGTAGCAGGGTCACAAACACCAATAGGGTAAGAGCACTATAATGGTTAGATCATTCCAGGCAGATTATATATACATGGACTCCTTTTGACTGTCTATTATTACACTAGATCTAAACCTACCTAACCTTTTTATCGGTACACATATA
The DNA here is from genome assembly GCA_036873525.1 of Chalinula nematifera. Classification (NCBI taxonomy): domain Eukaryota; kingdom Metazoa; phylum Porifera; class Demospongiae; order Haplosclerida; family Chalinidae; genus Chalinula; species Chalinula nematifera. The sequence continues at coordinate 8,742 of JAYJLX010068273.1, read as the reverse complement.
AACAGCCTCGTTTTCATTGATCTGGTAAAGTCTGAGGTTGCATGTGATTCCCTTGAGACTGCAAATGGGGCAAACTAGGACTTGTGAAGCCATCAAGAAAGTTCAATGCAGTTACACGTGGGTGGGCGTGGACGCAGAATATTCCATTTAACGCCCATATTTGCCCAAGGCTCCACGAGGAAATGGCGGCTATTCCTGAAAGTCCGGGATATTCCAACTGGACAGATGCTCTAGCAGGACACCCGATATTCGCTCATTTAAGTGAAGAATGCTGTAACAACGATGAGCGTATAGCCGTGTGCCAATCCCGTGGAGATCTCTTCGTTTGGGACCCCAAAAGCCAACTCATTATGACCACTAACCTGAAGCGATTACACGTCAGGATTTCCTCAAGCAGTGTAGACATTGAAGATGAATCGATCTCTCCAGTAAGCTAACCGTTATATGCACAAATGAAATTATATTAATTATAAAAGGATTTCCCCATTAGCTTTGTTTCCAATATCTCCACCCCATCATCGTCCCTGCCACGCCCCCTACCCGCCTTGTCTCATCCCCCAACTCCCGTTACCTTGCAGTCATTGGAACTCATTACTTGTATGTAATCGAACTTTGGAGACAACGTGGACCCAATGGTGAATTCAGTGGGGGTGTGGCTGAGGTGGATTGCCGTACCATTCCCATTGGTGATACTTTAATTAGAGCCCATCGACTATCGATACTACAGGTGGAATGGCATCCGGAAGAGAATGGCACCTTAGCAGTATTATCGAATGATGGAGGACTAAGGCTGTTCCGTGTATCCAGTCCAGCAGTACCCTTCTTATCCTTACCTGTTTCCAAAGCTCATCCCACTTTCACACGCCTCCTATGTCTAGATCAATCCGGTATTGTCATTTGTTTCTCTTTCGCTTCAAAAAACATTCTACTATTACAAGACACAATGGACGTACAGACTATCCCTATCAAAGATGGGGAACAACCCACGGCTCCATTACCCATGTATCCCATGGACAAGGACAACTACAGTGATACAGCCATTGCCATGCTGTTCATATGGTCACGCCCACCTCTCATCGTCATGGCAACCACTACAGGTAGACTGTTACACTGCATATTTCTGGATTTAGAGGACAGCGATGATGAAGAAAACGAGGTATGACAAATACAGCAGGAGATATGAGGGGAGACAAGAAATTGTTCAATGCATTTATTTTTCTTGTAGATTGTTGATCAAGATGGGACCATAACAGTTGTCGAGAATGTCGAATTAGGTTTTGAAGGAGATTTCATCAGATTTCTGTCAGGTAATCAATCATCCGAAATCAGGAAACTACCAACAGTTATCTTGTTTCACAATAGATCCATTACTTAAGTACACTTACTACATATTGACATCAGCCGCCGTATACTCCATGCAACTACCCTGGCTACAGAATCTCGAACAATTTGGATTTGATGGTATTAATGAATTGACGTATTGATCATTTTGTCTTTCATTCTTTCTCTCTTGCTGTTTTTCTGGTTTAGGTGTGCAATTCTCGGCCAACCCACCCTCCACAGACAATGTAATTTATTACTCAACTGATCATTGGTATGTTAAACTATAAAAAACCTAATAGCCTTGTGCCCAGAGTCCCATATATCTAATGAGCGAAAGGGGATTCTGTATTACTGTCAAATTTAACAGCCCTGTATGAGGAATTTCTGCTGGCCAATCACAATCATTTGCTTAAAAACATCACTATTTTATGCCTGCAAAGCCAGACAAATTTTCATTTCACTGTAAGGAAGTAAGACGGCTTTTGGGCTATTAGTAATCAAGCGTAATCTGGTTTGTGCGAGATTTCACTTCCCCAAGAAAATTGAAAGTGTGGGCGTGAGACTAATATTAATCATCAATAGTGTTAGGAGGTGTGTTCATGTGTTAATTTGCCTTCTTTCCTTAGTATTAGTGATGGTGCTCTAATGGTAGACTCCGTATTGGGGATGTCCCTAATAATTACAACCACTAATGGTGAATGTATTCCTATATCATTAGACCAGTAAGTGAATGTTTAGGTGGTGTAGATGCGGCTATAAATATTTGTGTCTACCCCATAGGCCATCCTTCAATATGTATCAAAGTTCATTTCTAAGCCAGTCAAGTCAAGAGTCAGTTCTTGAGCCGCAGCTAGAAAACCACTTTGTTTCTCACATCACTAATCTACTTAACACACCAAAAACAGAACATCCTCTACCAAAGAAACTGTAAGACAGATAAACCTCATGATGTGTGAAATATCAGTTACTTTACAAGTTTACATTGTACCTTAGTAAACCTGGTGCAACCAACAAGTCACAAAAAGAATGTTTCCAATTCCTTCAAGAATCTTTAATAGCTCTTCGACAGCGGTTCATAGCCCCACAGCAAACCGCTGCAGCTAAACTAAATGGCCGGTAAGTCACATGACTGCATGTCATGTAATATTATGTATCTTTTTTTAATTCCATCAGTATCCAATCGTTGGTCAAGCGAAGAGAAAGGCATATTACACAGTTAATATCATTTGAAGAAGAATGCGAAGCGATTCGTGAAGCCAGTCGTGAACTGGAATTAAAGATAGAAAGGTTGAAAGAAAGACACCAGGAACAAGTCACAAGGTTGTAGAGAATTTTAGTTTTAGAAATAATAGTGCTAATGCTATTTAATTCTAACATAGGATTGAAAAGATACTTGCAACAGTCACCACTTCGTCCCCAATACTGTCGGATGCTGAGAAAACTTTAGCTAAAGACCTGACTACAATAAAAGAACAGATAGAACCATTAAAATTTGCCCTATCTCAGGTAATCTAATTAGCTTTAATTGACTTATAGCAGCACCCATATATAGCTTTCTTTGAATATTAAATTACATGCATGTATATTTCAGTTTGTAATTGTAAGTACTCAAGCTTTATAAATTATACTGTATGTATTCCTACAGGCTAACAGTAAAGTGCTATTAGGATTATCTAAATCTGACGATACTAAGCTCAGCTTGAGTGCTGACAAACTGGATGTAATTTTAACCTCACTAACCGACGAGTATGTGATATTTCTAATTAATGCTCATCAATTTATTTTGCTTGTGCCCACTTCTAGTGGTAGTACTATCAAAAATAGTATAAAAACAGTCAAGAATTTGGCAGAAGAGCTGGAAATCGATGTTTCTCAAACAAATGAACACAAATGAAGAATTAATTGTTATTAATTATATTATATATATATTACTTGTTTCAATTATATAATAATCAATTATTTGAGTTTAATTAATTATTTTTCTTCGTCTTTAATTGTTCAGTTATCACTCCATTTTTCCCACCCATCATCTTCATCATTATCAGTCTCCTTGCTCGGGTCAGGAGCATTCTGTTTGGTGTGATCCACTTCACTAACTGAGTCCACATCTAAGTTTTCTGCTTTTATAACAGGACCATCATCACCAACAATGATTGGATCAGGATTGGTACTGTCCATGCCATCTTCATTTATACACACGAAGCTCTCTGAGGAATCTGTCATAGCACGATTATCAGTTATACTGGCAGTTTCTCTCTTGACCATTATCACATTCACTTCGTCCCGATTCTCTTCCAAAGGTTCATCGTCATCCCAGCATATTAGCTGACCTTGAGAGTGTACTCGAGCCATTATTTCTGCTCTATGAGCTTCTGTCTTATCCATTAAGTATATTCGATAGAAATAGTTATACCAAAACGATTCGTACGACACCTTAGCAGGCACCTATAGGATTAAAAAAATTATAACAACTAATAAATTAATTAACCACACCCCCTTTCCAAAACCTTACCAATGAAGAGTGAAGTTTTCGTACGCTAGTAGATGCAACTAGTAGTCTGGATATCTCCTCTTGCTGTGTGGCCAGATCAAAGTTCTTGCTCCATCCAAGAAAATCAGCACTTTTTCCTGGTAGGAAGCCAAGTTCAACAGGTTTAAATTGAGATACCACAAAATAGTAAAATACCATTCTAAACAAAATATAGTATACAGCATCCAAACAATTATTAAAGCAATTAGCCTTAATTTTCAAAACCAGCCCTGGTTTTACCTTAGAGCCTGCTTTTACCCATAAAACCAATTAAATACCAGCCAAGATGCAGGCTTCAGAGCTAGTGTGTAAATACAGCCAAACCACAAGCAAAGCTCTTTGAACAGTAATTAGCAGTTATATCAATTAGTACATACCTTCCGGAACACTACAGTATGTGTTAGGATCAGATCTCATTAATTCTAATGTTGTTTGACTCCTGTCGTATGTATCGAAGGTATCAGTTACCTTCCCGCTAGTCTGACCTATGTTTGGTAACACAATCATATAAACATAAAAACAATGGAATTACAGTACATTCAGATTACAGTCACGTTACAAAAATTCGTATCATGTTGTAAAGTATCATAAAATATGCAATCGTACAGTCAGCTACCCTAAGAAATTAGCAATGGAAGGAAGCTATATCAAAGAATACAAACTTATTTACCAATTAACATTGCTAATTGCTATGATTATCTCAATTACAAGCCTATAAAGTTTGAATTACCGACACAAAACTATTCTTATATTCCAAGCAATGTAATCGTAACGTAGTCAACAATCCATTTAATGTAAAGCTATTCAACAAGTATGATACTAACTAACCATCAGTTGACTCATCTTTATTACTAGAAATTATGTCTTCCTTTTCTTTAGCATCTTGATCCTATGATAAGAATGGAAGTCAATTACAACTTGGTTACACGATTATTTTTAAATTACATTGTATATAAACATAACGGTTATTCTATTTCGTTTAAGTAACTAATGTCATCACTAATTAATTGATTATTGTTTTACTTGATTAATGATCTGTTTGACTTTCGTGGCTGCGTCTGAAACTGCGTTTGTAGTGTCCCCCTGTACAACGCTAACGAACTCAGCCAGATCACGAGTGGTTGCGTTTAGAGCATCTAAAGACTAATGAAAAACATGGTAAGATCATAATCATTACTAGTAGTGTGAAGGGGGTGGGGCCCCAGGGTGGGGGACCGGGATGGGATTAAGAAAATATTAAATAATTTTCTTACCTTTTCTTTTGCTGATGATAGCCATGACGACCATGACCATTCATTGTTTCTACGAAGAAAAAAAAAGTCAATAAAAAGTAGCTCTATACAGTTTTATAAACTTGAATTCTTACCCAGTATTATCGGTAGCCATTTTGTTGTTGTTTATTGTGTTTTAACCACGCCTAGTAGGTGTGGTTCCGGGCAACCGCCCACGCAGCCAACCATTGCAGCAGCAGTGCAGGTTTTGCAAATGCCAAGTTTTGCGAACCAGTTTGGGCTGAGTTGATCATCATGCTAATAATAAATACCCAGCGATCGGCTTTCTTTGTACATTTTTTGTTCCTTCTGCTTCACAATAACCTATGGAAATAAAAAGTTTAATGAACAGTGAATTAGTCAAAACTACTCCTCTCCCATCGCTACCATCAGCTGTTAAACACCATGATGAACAGGCTTTACCGCAGGATATTACAATCGCCAGTAATAAAGCCGCCAGGTCAGTATGGTAATTGGTTGAAAGATCCTCCCCTCCCTGTTCTCAGTTTAAAAAAGTCATGTATTCACATATCATACTTTAGTACTAGAACCCCTGGATTCCGGCTAACTGCGGAAATAATTTTAGTGTCCTGCATATAGATCTAGAGTCTAATTTCAATGCCATTAAATTCCTTTACTTTCATTCAGGCAACAGCTTGCATAGGATTAGGGTCAATTGGTGCATCATTGGTTGCATCAATGTGTTAATGGGTGTTACGTTCTTCATTGATACTCCAGTGTTGCATCAATATGTTACCGGTAGCACTGCACCACTGACGAAGACCCAAAACAATACCCAACAGGTACATATGGCGGTATTTATATAGTGCATTCAGTGTTTCATGCATTTTTCACATATCGTGTGTAGAGTGCGGCTGGCGGATTGGAACTCAATGAAAACTGGTATAGTGCTATAATCTGTGCCAGGAATGTTGGGATAATCATTGGAGCCCTTCTTTATGGAGCAACATCGAAATTCGTTTATATAAGACTGGGCTTGGTATCAGAATTGCTTGTCCAACTGATTGGGGGCTTGCTGTTTGCGTTGATCTCTAATAGATGGATCCTGCTGCTTTGTGAGCTTTAATAATTATTGTGTAAACAACTGTATGATAGACTACTGTTATACAAGCAATTTGTAATGATACATATTAATTAATTTCCGGCTACTATTAAATTTTTTCACTTTAGCTAAGCTACTCAATGGGGTGTTTATTGGATACAACCAGTCCCTAATGAGAGCCTATGCTCTCGAGCCCAGTGAGAAAATTATCCAATCTTATCCTCCTTTAAAGCGAAGCAAATCAACTCTGAAATGCACGATATTATTCATCTTTTTTTGCTGTACTTATGTCGGAACAGCTATAGGACCTGGTACAAATAGTCATAATCTTAAACGTCTCCTACTTGTTTAGTATCATTAATTAATGCTTTATTTTTACAGCTGTTCCAGCCCTAGGTGCTGCAATTTTTTCACAATCAATCAGCCAGTTCCACTTCCTGGGTTGGTTCATCAGTGTCCTATCTGTCGTACTGCTTTCATTAGTTATTTTGATATTCAGCGATGACTGGAACGATATGAGCAGATCGCAATCGACCGATAGCATCGCAAGCTCAGCAAGGAAATGGATACGATCATCGTCTCCTAACCGCAAAGGCTGTTCAAATACAACTGGAATACATTACAGCGTATCCTTTGTAAACAATAATTAAACAATACAAGATAGAAATTAATATAGTTATATTATACATAATATAAAATTATACACTTAGCCAACTGAATAAGCAGCTACACGAATTAAAAAAAATTATGAATGTTTTTTAATTAATGTTCATATGCGGATGTTCATGTACAGTGTTGACTTCCTTAGCCTAGTAGGAAATCATATCAATTTTCAGACACTTTTTGTGTTTGTGTTTACTAACTTAGTGTTGGGATGGAACATGTCAATACTGGAAACACTTCAAAACCCTATTCTATCGAATCAGTTTGGTTTGAATGTGGAAAGCACTTCACTGATACTAATTGGTATACTAGGAATATGGATGGTGTCTTTAATTATTATGTAAGCCAGGCTGCGCATAACTTTGTTAATTTGCCATATAGCATACCTTTTGTTTGCCCAATAGCTTTGTTTTTCAAAGAATTCGAGTAGACAATCGGATAATTTTGGTCGCATCTTGCCTAATTGGTATCATCGGAACAATCATTATGGTTGATTGGCAGACCATCGGAAGGGTCGATCCCTGTCGTCAATTCAACTTAATGAACTGTACATCAAACGATGATTTTGATTGTGTTCCTAATGTCATGGTGTCTGCCGCTGCATCATACCAAGAAGACTGCTTTAACAACTCTGCCACGAATGATTACCAATGTCTTTGTGAAGCTTATGGTGAATTAACTGGTAGCAACTGCTTCTGGAACCCCAAAAGCCGAGTCACTGGTGACTACTGTAACAGCTGTGCTGCCGTATGCTTGAGTAAAGATCATTCCCTAAACTTTATTCAAATAATTGTGGGGACCATACTGTTAAGCAGTAGCTATGTTCCTGGTCGACTATTGATCACCTCTATTGGATCTGATATTGCTGGCAACAAGCCTCAGGTAAATACGCAAATCTGCTCAGTAATTCTAATTGCTAACACCAGCTGTCTTGTCTGGAATAAAAACATATTGAATTGTTGTTTTATACAGGGTTTACTGCTGGGTATATTTATAGCGTCGAGTGCCATCGCTAGAGCAACAGGACCTATATGGGGTGAGTTACGTATTATACTGAGCATGGGCTTCTGTGTTGAGTACTGTAATTATAAATGTTTTGCAATTATATGTTTTAATTACTGATATTTATTTAATAATTTTAAAGGGAATCAAGCATATGTACACACTGGTAATAGAACATGGCTACCAATGTTATTGATGTTAGCAACACAGATCATAGCTGTATTGCTGATTATGTTGTTGTATCGAAAGATGTCCAGGACAAGCAACCATTTAAATGAGGCTCAGACATCAAGCAATGATTTGACGATTGATACCGTCTCGTTGTCATCGTTTCAACTGGACGATGAAATGGGCCAACTCCTGGTGCTTACAGATATTAATGGTTTTGAACAAACAGATCAAGCTTTACCTCGAGCCACTAACGTAGATGTGTAGATTTAGTTTTATTTTATCATTTTATTTTTTAGAACCCAGCCTATATAGACTAGATCTATATGTTACCAAAAATACAATAAACAATCTTCATGAATTTTTTGGATAATGTATTTTTTAATTAAAAATAATTAATTATTTTAGTTCGAGCTATGAATTCTATTATAAAAAAACGTCCAGTTAGCATAATATTTAAAGGGTTAAATAATTAACTAGATCTACCAGAGTCTCGATGTTTAGCTAGCTAGCTCCTCATTCTCATTCTTATCCTGTATAGCACTATAGCCCATGCTCCGTCTCCACTCTTCATCACCAGGTGGTAGTTCTCAAAAGTTGAATAACAGTGTAGCAACTTAGTGCTGGCAATCCAGTTAAACTCGACCACCATGGAAAAACTTTGCTATTCACCTATTCCTACCCCAGGTCAGTGGAATAATATTTACTAGACTGTTTATGGC
>JAYJLX010068162.1:0-27205 GCA_036873525.1 Chalinula nematifera | reverse complement strand
TTTCACCAGGATTTCTTTGGATTTCTCTGGATTTCTGGAGGGGGTGTACGAGATTTCTGTCCGTTGCTGACCCCTCGCTATATCCAATAGCAATAAGGAATTCCTTTCCTTCATCTGCTTCATTTTGGAGTCCTGGCTCTAGGCTCCGGCGCCCACTTCCTTTGGCTTGCAAGCTTGTTAATGAACAACACTGAGTCCCTCGCTGAGTCCTGAATACAGCCCATGTTGAATACAGTTCCCTGACTGGTTGTAGTGGGAACTCCACCCACAAGATCAAGTAATTTTGAGTCTTTTTAATAGAGACAACTTCGTCAGTGATAGTAAACACAATTACACGCATTTTATGTACCTAAACTACAACACATAATAATTTATAATAATTAGCTCTGACTACCTTATATGTTGCTACAGACTAATGTGTTATGACGTACTATATTCCGGCCAAGCCATCTTCCTCAATTGTGGTTGAGAATCTTTGACAATAGGATACAGGCCGGCGCTGTCAGGCCATTCTTCGGGGACCAGTAAATCATTATCACACAAAATCTTCTCCTCTTGTCGCTTCAGCCTCTTTTCTTTCACCATATAAAAAACAAGTTTGTAATGGGTTAAAAAAAAAAGATTATTAGACCTATTATTATAGATCTAGTCTAGATCTAGATCTATTGTTCAATTAAAAATTTTTTTTCCAAACTGCTCAAGCCATAAGCTTTCTAGCCCATTAGATTGCAGGATGCATGGAATATGTATTTAATCCCTTGATTGTGAAGGCTTACGGCTTGTCCCAATAATGCAATGCATTCATATGCATCTGGCTGCTATACTGCTGTTAGTCGTGCATGTAGTGCAGACTAGACTAGATACTAAGAGATTGTGTCGTTCATTATACAGTACTGAAACCATATGCATAGATCTATACCACAACATGATCCATTGGACTAGTTCAGTCACCAAAGCCCAATTCTGCCTGAAGCATGCAGCAGCGGTTACAGCACTTTAAACTAATTTAATTAAGCTAATTGAATCAGTTCTTTTGGAAATAAACAATGACATTTAATTACTTTTTTTAATGTTCTATGTGACCCATACGCCAACCATTCAGTGCTCCATGAGGTTGCTGATAAACTATACACTGATGAATTATATGCGAGATCAGCTATTGATGTGCTGCTGTCTTGTTCCACCTCTTCATACTTCAATCAGCCCTATAGTTGTATACGGATATCAATGATGCATGTCATTGTGATATGTTGTAAGTTAATAATTAATATTCCAACCTAATGAAGTTCATATAGTACTTATAGCTAGGCCCCATGCATGGGCCAACATCCCGGCACTCCTGCATGGTGATATCTCACTAGGGGTACATACTCCAAGCAACCAGGGTCTACTATAGAGGTGTACCAATAAATGGGCTAACATGGGGTATGATTCAGTTTATGGAACTGAAGCAATAATAATTGCCTGTAGACAGTACAACGGATACAATTAATTATTACATATCATCTTTCATATAGTATGTTGTACGTTTCTGGAGACATTCAAAATGAATTGATTAAATAGCACGGACTTGATGCATGCTGGTTTTCAGTTTTAATATTATTGTAATTTTAGCATAGGCATGCAGCTCATCACAAAGTATATGGCTCGATACATACACCAGCTGTTCAAATGATTCATGCATGTCTAACCAGTTGTGGTATATATAGCTGTCCATCATGTCCAGTTTCATATTGTGTGCATATCATGAGGGAATTAAGGTATCACACTCAATAGTGACTGTATACTCCGCAGTATATATTATATTAGTCCATATGTTACTGTATGTATATTGGCTGTTCATTTAGTGCCGCACACTATATCCTTTTCCAAGGTCAGCACATATACTTCCATCAAGTGTGAAACTATAAATTAACATAATGTTATTTTGTTTTGAATTATTATAACAGATGCTGAAGCGAATAGTGGGAGTGGCCTTAATTCTGGAGCCATACAGGAGCTATGTGGGTAGTGTGTGTCTATATAGTAGTTGGTATTTGTGTTACATGCAGTCTTGTAGTCTCGCGTAGCCAGCCCCTCCCACTTGCTGCAAATGGGAGGGTCTGGCTACGCGAGACTAACAGTCTTGATGGTGGGCTTCATGATATGGGCTAAACATCTTAAAACTAATAATCAAGTTAATAGTTCAAAGGTTGAATAACACTGCTGAAGGAACAACAATTAAGAGCAGGTGCAACATTAGTGCCGCAATCTAATAACGAAATACAAATAACTCAATATATACATCACCAGACCTATATACCATGCAGGGCCATGCACACAGCAAGCAGTGCATATATGATACCCTTCACTGGCAAATGGAGTATACCAGCAATCCCACATCAGCAGCAGGATATGGTGTGGCTTTTAATGCAACTATAAACCTTCTCAACCACCCTATATATTAAAATTTCGTGATTTCCTTACAAACCCATGCATGCAGCGGTTATTTTGAAAATTTCGCTGTACAAAATGAATAATAACATATACACGTATTTAATAATTTCATGCCGGGATCTAAGATGACCACGAAATTCACAAAATTTAATATACCACGGAATTTATTACACTTATGGTATGTGATAATATATAATTACAATTGTATAAGACTATATGCACTCGCTGCGTTGGTACATGATGGTTTATTAACTTCATTAATTATAACCATAATTAAATTTTTAATGATCAAATTTGTTGATAATCTACTGTGGCACTGAGATAATATAATATTGTAACATTATACATCTACAAATAAATTTAGACTTAATTCTTGTGTTAGTCAGGGAAAATACAGCGGTACACAAGCTCAATCATATTATATAGTCACTAATTTAGTCATGCATGTGGAATGCATCCTTATAAATACATCAACAAACCAATTAACCTCAGTAATTAATTTATGTCTAGACATGCACAGCATAATTATATAGACTCAGTATATATTATAGGTGGTTGTTTTTTTTTTTACCAGACCTAGACTTAGACTATATGTGTGACAATGTTTACCTATAATAGTGCACGTTGGTTGGTACTGATAGTGTATCTCTATCAGTTCAGTATATCCACAGCAGGTTAGTAGCCATAAATTCGCCATTGATATTAACACATGTGCTATATGGGCTCCAATATATATACTCCTTCCTCCTGTAGCTAACCAAGGTACTTTGAGACTATATAGAAATGGAATTGCTGATTTGAATCAGGCATGGTCTTCTGGTATTGTGCAGCTATACTTTGATGATGAGTTACATTTCTCAGCGTGGGGCAATATCTGTGATGATAGTAGCTTTGGATCCAATGAAGCTGATGTGATCTGTCACCAGCTAGGTTATACTGGAGCCTCATCGTACTTTAATACTGGAAGTACAAAAACGTGAATAAATTCAGCAATCCATCAGAAATACAGCTTTTAATGCAACTTAATTGACAAAACATAAAGCACATACTGAGCAAATGAGCTTTAGATCCACCCTATAATATGCAACACGGTTTATGCATTGAAGAATATAATTTTTTTTTATTTCAGATGGGGTTCCGATAGTTCTATTACTATTCTTAATGATGTATCTTGTTCCACCTTGTCATATCTCACCATTACTCAGTGTTCGTTCAGTACCTCCATCAGCTCCAGTTGTACTGATAATGATGATGTCATTGTAACATGTTGTAAGTTATAATCATGTTAGTAGACCCTAGCTGTGAATAGGCGTGGTAGTTACGTGCATGGGGGTGAGACTATATACTGATCCATCTATACATGCCTGCATGCTGCTATATAAAATGTATATGGAGGCAAATACGATCGAGGCAGGTTTTTGTGCATGGTTTTTAAAGAAACAAAACAAAATTATCATATATAAGTCCGTCAGTGAAGCACATTTTCTATTTTATAAGCTAAAGTGACCTAAAGTTTGTTCATGTTGAGCTGAGGATTTGCTCATAAGTTCATCTAAAATTAATTAATATGGCACACAAGCCCATGCACTTTTCGTACTTATAATTATGCCGACATTATGATTGGTACTGATTATTACGCAAAAAAGCAATAATGAAATAATGAGCAAATCCTTAACTCAACCTGAACGCACTTTAAATTGCCTCTGCAAATTAAAGCTAGACTTTGTGGAACTACGTATCTATTCCACTCCATACAAATCCATGCACTCAATTGCATGTCAGTGTATTTACAGAAATTTACGAAAAAGACTACTCACCCACGCTTCTAGGCCAGCCCATTGCACAGGATCTATGATATCATGATAATCATGCACAAGTAAATTTGGTGACATGCAAGTTCGGCCTTACTTTTGGTAACTATAACGCCTGATAATGCAAATTTATCATTATTATGCATATTAATTATGCATGGAATTAATGATTGACAGTTTAAAGCTGCCAATTTGCTAATTTTTTTCTCCGCCAAATTATTTGGCTATGATATATGGTTATAATTATCAAACAAACAATTAATAAAAATGCCAATACGTACGATGTTTTGGTAATTATAGCCTTCATTAATTGGAGCATGTACAGCATATATAGTCAAATAAAGGTGTGGCTAGACTCGGCACATTATTGGCATTTGATCTCAGAACGCTATGTTGCATGACGTCGACTCCAGATTAAAATCTATTAGTCTCTTTATAGTGTTAAATGAGCTTTGAAAGGTCAAATCACCCAGCATGCAATTCACCCAACATAATTGTAAACCTATAGTTTAAAGCCTATATATATACATGGGGGTATAAGCACATCATTGTATAACACATACTAACAGATTTAGGATGTTTTACACCGCTATCTGACACGCATGTATAGTCAATGCGCATTGTGACAAACTATTAAAATAAGTGTATTCAATCAGTTTTTATTTTAATACTGATTTATGCATGCAGGGTGCATCAGTTGTATTTATCATGTAATGTAGACAATACTAGAATATGGACCACACCCACTTATGGTAATATTCGTCTCACTGGTGGTACATACTCCAACCAGGGTCTACTAGAGGTGTACTATAATGGCCAATGGAGTACTGTCTGTGATAATTCATTTTCTGCAAATGAAGCAAGAATAGCCTGTAGACAAATGGGATACAATTATTATGTCAACTATGATCATCTTTCATAGTAAGTATAAGTCATTATAGTTTAATGCATGCATATGAGATTTGTTATAGGCTGCATGTGCATGAGCAATGAAGTTATACCGGCTAATTTGCATGGGCAAAGAAAAGTTTTGGTTTCACAAAAAGGAGCAGTCTGCTGATGGTGACCATTTTTTTTTTAAACCCAGGCAGCATGCGCGGCAAATACTGTATAGACCCCAATGCATGCAGTAGGTGCGCGTGGCAGATGCGTTGGCGAGTATACACTAGTATTAGTAATTCTTTGTAAATTGTGCACCAACATGGAATTTATTGTTTCGTACATGGACCAGAATAGGTAGTTCCGCAAATTGCAACTTTGCATGCAGAGATGCATGATTTAAGGGCAAATAGGTATTCCATTAAGGGCAAAATTAAACGTGCTTCACTTATACAATAATTCTGTTGCGTTTGTTCAGAAATTGCTTGCCTTCATGCATATATTTTTGTTTTTTAGATGAGTTTTTTAGATGTGCACCAATAAAGATGCTGGCGGATGCCATATACCGCAAGAAGCTATGCATGCATGCCTATATGTTATTGTTGCAGCTTACAGTGCAAATTTTTGCGTAACTTATACCCATATAGTAATGTTGATGCTATACCGAAGATGGTAACTCAATAAAATATATTAGTAATAATATTCATTAACCATAATTAAAATTAATTTGCCCTAATAGGGCTGAGCCTATATTATGCTTTTATTTTTGACCTATTCTTTTCAGCATGCATTCAGTTCTCAATTTGTCCTCATGCTCTCAGCCTCACTGTTCATCTATTATTCTCATGCAATTATTCAGTCCAGGCATAAATTCAAGATCAAAATTATATTGCTCAATTTTTGCTCCCGTTAGGCTCAGATTAACCTATTATACTATAAATTGCAATGCCAAAAAACAAAATCAGACATGACTGTTTAATTTCATTGCCAATTAATGATTATATCAAATTAAATTCTGCCATGTAATGAACCAGAATCAGAACTGTTTCTTCTGTATATTCTCCATTTCATACCCATTATTCTAGAATAATTCTTGATGCTCTAGATCTATATAGTCTATACCTATAGTATTCTCAAAATTATGCTGGCATAATAGGCTCAGGCCTAGCCCCTAATCATTACAAATAGATACGCCTATGGGCCAACCGCGCCCTGGCCCATGCATGCATGATTACCCTCACCATGCAAGCGTGGGAGGTAGATTAGCCAAATTGTTATTCCTTGCCCACACAGTGGATATATAAACGAGTGACTGCATACATGTAAGTATGTTGTCGTGTTTGTAGACTCTATATAGTGTGTGAATTTGAGTTAACAAAATGTCGATCATTTTAAACAACTGCATGGTTTTCCTGTAAGATCTGAGTGCATGAATTGCTTCAAAGTTGTTTAAGAGTTATCCCCATGCAGTAACATGTTATTACTGATCATCTTATTACACTTTAGTGGTTCGCTGTGTCTTCTCGTTTAAGCTGTATAAGCCACAGTACATATAGCATTCAATGTTTGATGAGTGCTGCTTTGTGTTGCATGACATAGATATTCTTAGTTTTCTTGTAAATTCCAGTTGCATGTTTGACAATCATACTGCCAAAATGGCGATTTTCACAGGCTGTCTCTTCATTATTTTAGTGATTTTTCTTTTTATAGTAACCAATGTCTTCGTTAGCTTGTTTCAAGCAAGTTCACAAAAAGCCATGGTTGTATAAGTGAAGCCACACCTCACTTCGTCCCTGTGGAAAAATGGATCATTGATGGACTCACATTTGATCTAGTCTGGTGTAACCGCCCATGCACTTTGCATACCGTGGAAGTGGTCTGGGGACAGTACGCACTCTTTTCACTCATACAGCGTGGGTTGAATTCGGGTGTGGCAGGCATACTTGAGCCTATGTAAAATCAACAAATCGTATTCAGAACAATAAACCTTACAGTCAGAAGCATGGGCGATATAGTATAGAAGCATGCATGGTCAAAGCAATCTGATTGGCTGTAATATTCTTGCAGCAATATTCTTGCAGCGCTTGTATGAGTGCATGAAGAGTATGTGCATGTGTCCCCATGCAGACCACTTCGCACAGTATATGTGGGCGGTTACACCAGACTACTACATTTGAATAAATATTTATCCTATTTAATATTATAAGTTTTAGTAATCGAGGTGTTATAGCTATAATGTCAGAATGCATGCTGTGGTTAGTTGATTCATTGAAATATTACTGTTTTTAAATTACTGTAGCTATGGCAACGCATCACAGAATATTTGGCGTAAAACTCGCAGTTGTTCATCATCTGATCATGAGTCCTGTTTGACCAGTTGTGGCGGCAGTCGCACTACTACATCTTCCTGTACCCATTCTGAAGATATTACACTTGAATGTAGTGAGTGCATGTATAATTATGACTTTATAACATTAAATTATGATATATACTCGTTAAGTTGAGTATTATTTTTTAAGCATTAAAAATGCAAATAGATATGTATAAATTATCCCAAGCCACATAGGGGAGGGATACAGTATAGTTGGCATGCTCCCTCTTCAGTTCAGTCCTATAGTTATGATTTATGTTAAGCTCGGCGAGGGATCTGCACCTTATAAGTGCGTATATCATTTATAGTGTTATCATAAATTTGCTTTAGCATGCTTGTATATTATTTATGCATGATATATAATCAATTTATATTGCATGCATGTTGCAGCTTACAGTGCATCCTATCCTAAAGCGGTGACAACCACTACCAGCATCGAATGTGATTCAGGTATATATCTATATTGCTTCTCATGTATATATACATGTTAATAAAGTTAACCTTGCACATCAGTTGCCAATGGTACAGTGAGGCTCTACAGGAATGGCATACCAGACACTAGACAGTCGTGGTCCTCTGGTATTGTACAAATACACTATAATGGTCAATGGGGTAATATCTGCAATGATTATAGCTTTGGATCTGATGAAGCTGATGTGATCTGTCATCAGCTAAGTTATAGTGGAGCCTCTTCATATTCTAATTCTGGAACTACAGCAACGTGAGTATAAGTCATAAAACATATAGTTATATTTACCATGCATTCATAAGTCATGATTCAAAGCAACTATACTTGATGGGGGTATACTTTTGATTAATTCCCTAAGTATAACCTATATATGTTTCATATATACTCCCGCCACTCCTACATTGGCTAAACAAACTATGAACTCATTAAAAACTTAGACTCAGAAAGCGGAAGTAAAAAATCTTGAAATAAAATCACAATAATATATAATCAGAGCGGTTTGAAGCACTGGCTATATAGCGCTACACATGCATGGAATAAATCTAACATTATATAATAAGTTGGGCTATTTTGACCGTTTTTATGCTATAATCAGATGGGGTTTAGATAGTTCCAGTACTATTGTTAATGATGTGTCTTGTCCCACCTCTTCGTATCTAATCATTACTCAGTGTTCATTCAGTACCTCCATCAGCTCCTCTAGTTGTACAGATACGAATGATGTCATTGTGACATGTTGTAAGTTAATAATTACCGTCATTGTTTAATATTCAAACCTTATATAACATGTAATTCAGATAGTACTAGGATATGGGCCACACCCACTCCTGGGGATCTTCGTCTCACTGGGGGTACATACTCCAATCAGGGTCTACTGGAGGTGTACTGTAATGGCCAATGGGGTGCTGTCTGTGGTGATTACTTTTATGCAGGCGAAGCAGAACAAGCCTGTAGACAACTGGGATACAATTACTATTTTAGATATGATCATCTTACACTGTATGTGTGGATCTATAGTTTTAAAAGTTTTAACCATTAATAATTATTTTTTTTATTTATTTGTAGTAATGGTAACTCATCACAAAATATATGGCTGCGGTATAATGCATCACTGGGCTGTTTGTCATTGTCTAATCTCTGTTTTTTCAATTATTGTGGTTATAGCTGTCCATCAGCTCCAGTCACTGTTTGCTATAGTGGTAAAATGACACTCGAATGCAGTAAGTATAGATGTGCATCTATATATCGTATATTGTTAACTACTATGTTGCTATATAAAAAATGTATAGCCCATTTGTCATTCCCCATGCACTTCCTCCCAAGGCTCAGAACAATGCAGGTCTTCATATTATTGCCTTTTCACCTTGCTCTGTTCAAGTTTCTATTCTTAGCCCATTTGCATGTCCACCAATTGGTTTTATTTTTGCGAGCCAACACACTCCCCGTTTGTGTTCATGTTTTAACCCTTTATAACCTTCAGCTATATAGAGTGTATTGGTGCATGGAGCTGTTTTGAGCAAGAGATAGTAATTAAAATATATTCGCACTCTATATATATATATACTTTACTTTCACTCCCTCTTCATATATGGAGAAGGTTTCAGGAGACTTATAGTTATAGTCTGGCTATATATAGCCACATGCACCCTTTATAAAGGGTGTGGCTAGCTAATTGCAGCCACACTCTAGTTCACACCGAATGAAGAGCAGTTTATAGTGCTATATAGACTGCTATAGTGAGGGCCCTAGCAGGTATACCCATGCAGTATATAGCATGAGTAAAGATCATGTTCTAAGAGTTATATATAAGACTTCTTAACTCATTATCAGAATACGGCCAGCAGAAAGTGCCACATGCATGGGATCAGTGTGCCCATACACCTTGGACAGTGTACTATTTCAAAATTGTTTTATAACTTTCACTTGTGATAAGATATTTGGCGTAACTTTTGCAGCTATAAAATCAGCAAGAAAATACACATTTGCTAATGTATATATCAGATTTTTGTCATCATCCGTGAGTCTAGAGTTTTTGACTATATATTGAACATGACCTTAAGCTTGTATACTATCAAATTAAGAGGCCCTCAGCCCCTCACTTTATTAAACCGCTATGATGATGTAGTTTCCAGGCCATGACTAGCCAGACTATATACTATATACTATTTTATAGCATATTATGGTACATCCAGAGTAACATCCACTACTAATACGAATTGTGATCCCACAACAGGTATTTAACCTCAAGCAGTGATATACAGTATGATGACGTAATATTATTGTCATTATTATTTGATAGTTGGCACTATTAGTACCGGTACAGTAAGGCTCTACAGGAATGGTGTACCAGACACTAACCAGTCCTGGTCCTCTGGTATTGTACAGATATACTACTCTAGGCAATGGGGCAATATCTGTGATGGTAGTAGATTTGGATATAGTGAAGCTAATGTGATTTGTCATCAGCTAGGTTATACTGGAGCCTCTTTATATTCTAATACTGGACTTACAACAATGTGAGTATAAAGTCTATAGCATTATGCCACCAATAGCTTTTCCAATATATACTTTGTGCCAAACAGATGGGGTTCAGATAGTTCCGATACTTTACTTGATGACGTGTTTTGTTCCACCTCTTCATATCTCACAATTACTCAGTGTTCCTTCAGTACCTACATTAAACCCAGTTGTAATAGTAAAGATGCCATTGTGACCTGCTGTAAGTTGAAGTATATTGCTTAATATTCGAAACTTACATGCAGCATTAAATATAGATACTACTAGAATATGGGCCACACCGTATCCTGGTGATGTTCGTCTTACTGGGGGTAACTACTCCAACCAGGGGTTACTAGAGGTGTATTGTAATGGCCAATGGGGTACTGTCTGTGATGATTCATTTTATGAAAATGAAGCGAGGATAGCCTGTAAACAATTGGGATACATTAGTTATGATAGCTACGATTATCTTTCACAGTATGTGGATCTATAGGTTTAAACAATATATTATACTATTTTATTGTGTGTTATTTGTAGTTATGGCAACTCATCACATAGCTTTATGTGGCTAAACACCAGCTGTTCATACTTACATGATTCCTGTCTGACAAGTTGTGGTAGTTGTCCATCAACTCCTGTTACAGCTTGCTCCCAGCATATTACTCTTAGTTGCGGTAAGTATATATACATGTATGCGCAAACTAATATATAATATAATGCGATATTTGACTCTTAGTATTAGCTTTAGCTATTGAGTCAGTTTATTATTAAATAAATATAATTATAAATTTATTATTAAATAAATAAATAAAATCTATAGTCTAAAGTACGTATACTAGACTATTGCTGCAAAAAAAAATTATTATAGCCCATGCAACTGTTGTTTCCCCCACCTCCCAAGACTCAGGCGTATATAGCATCTTTTATATATATTGCATGTTTTTCCCGGCTTTGCACACTATATATACATGCCTTTTACATATACCTATTGGATATGCATGTCCGGCACACTGCATGGTGTTATTTTGCAAGCCAACACTCTTCTTCATTTTTTGATTTTATTTTTTAACTTTAACATTAACGCATGCAATCCGGGACCTTTAGTCTGTGTTGGGACTATTAAGCACCAAAGAAATCCAGGTGTTGGCACTCTGCCTTCCCTCCCCTGCTCTTCATATGGGCAAGCGGTTTAGGAGTAGTATCAAAAATGGAGATAATACGCCCAAAACTGCTATGCAATGGAACTTTTACTCCCGACGATGTTTGGTATCAGCAGTGAAGCAAAGTTATATAAGTCACTTTAGCTAGTTTACTCCTTTGGCACATGTAGGTCCTTCATTGCAAAGTAAAACTGCTCAACAAAGCCTGCATATTTAACTGCATAATAGCAAGTTTTGTGTCTCAGTTCATCATATGCATGGTTGAAACTCTATAGCTATCATAGCATATGCATGGTTAATGCTTAAAACCAAAGGTCCAATATAGACATGTTTGTGTACCTATATATACTTGAATAAAAAAGACTTTTGGTGTATAGCACTATAGTTGGCATTCGATATGTATAGGATAATGAAGTACAACAAATACACTTATGAATATATAGCCTATATTTTTCGATGTACATGATTATTGTAATAATTTGTTGGCCGATAAAGCAAGTCTACATGCATGCATGTGACCTGTATAATTCAATTCTGCATGTGGGTCCTCTCCTCCTATAGCAAAAGTATGTGGTGTTGCTTTTGGTATTATAGAGCATATAGATCTAGCTGTATACGTCTTATTGGCATTGCGAGATCTATTCCATATCTGAGGCAGCATGCATGCATGCATCAAACAATGAACATATTTCTCATTAATTTACTGCAAGAATCAATGGTTTGAGATTACTATACGACAGGTTATAATGCATTGGTCCTATATATACAGTTTCAAATCCCTATACTAGATGTACCCCCTTTGTATGTGAAGGGTGCATGCACATGGCTATAACCAAACTATATACATTATATAATTTGACTGATCAAAAATACGTAAGTTAAATACTATAATCATTATTTTAAGTTCACTATATATTTATTGTAATTATTATATAGAAGGATACAAAGGCTATCGTAATAGAGTAACATCCACCACTAGCACTAACTGTGCTTCCTTTCCAGGTATACTAAACTTTTTCCGATCTATCTTAATAATAATAATGCATGATATCATTGATACTTTTGACTATATAGTTGCTGCCATTGGTACAGTGAGGCTCTACAGGAATGGTGTATCTGACACTAGCCAGTTATGGTCCTCTGGTATTGTACAGATATACTACTCTAGTCAATGGGGCAATATCTGTGATGATAGTAGCTTTGGATCTGATGAAGCTGATGTGATCTGTCATCAGCTAGGCTATACTGGAGCCTCTTCATATTCTAATACTGGAGCTACAACAATGTGAGCGAAATAATATAATTATTTATAATGAAAGGTTTATTTTCTCACACGGACCATCATATCAATCATGCAGATGGGGTTCGGATAATTCCAGTACATTACTTGATGATGTGTCTTGCTCCACCTCTTCATATCTCACCATTACTCAGTGTTCCTTCAGTACCCACATTAAATCCAGTTGTGCCAGTAATAACGTCATTGTAACATGTTGTAAGTGTAATAAATATATTGTTTAGTTTGAACCTTACTATAACATTATGTAATAATGCAGATACTACTAGACTCTGGACCGCACCCTCTCATGGTGATATTCGTCTCACTGGGGGTAACTACTCCAATCAGGGTCTACTAGAGGTGTACTGTAATGGCCAATGGGGTACTGTTTGTGATGATTCGTTTTACGCAACTGAAGCGGCAAGAATAGCCTGTAGACAACTGGGATACAATGATTATGTTGATCTTTCACTGTATGTTTAAGTTGTATGCAGCTAATTCCATACTGAAACAACATAACAATGATTTATTTTTTGTTCTGGTATAGCTCATTACAAAATACAAGGCTGCATAGCTACACTAATTGTTCGTCATCGTTTGATTCCTGTTTGACCAGTTGTGGTATCTGTCCATCAACTCCAATCACTGCTTGCTCCCATAGTGAAGATATTACACTTGAATGTAGTGAGTTTATACTGTAGTTTGACTGACAGATTTTGTACAGTTGAAAATGTTGAGTGAAAAAAGTAGACTATATAGATTTACCTATTTTCAGTGGGAATCACTGAATGCATGATTTGAAATTTAAAAAACATAATTATTGAAAAAAGTAACCATCTTTGAAACTATAAATAATATATTGCACTTCATGCATGGAAACAATCACTGCTATAAGCATAGTAGCAAGCTATAGGTCAACACAGGTTCAGATCATTGCTAATATTAGAATCATTTATTCCAGTCCATCTGCTGTGCTCAACCTCAAGTGGATCAATCAATGGTCCACCATTGATTGACCCGTATTGTGTTGGAATTAATTTCAAGCTCATATCATAGTCTGGTACCCACCTCTTTTAATGAGGAAGGGTCCGGCAAAAGCTGTACATAGCACTGAATCCATCTCGAAGGGAACACATTCAGTATACGTCACACAATCTGACTAGTCGGGTTTTAGAATGATCTACGGGCAAGAAACAAAATGGAGGGCAAGTAGATTGCATGCATGCATGGTCAGCCTAATACGCTGTTTTAGCAATTAAGTCTTCACACAGCCATGCACTAGCAGTATTTGTCATCTGATTTATATTGTTTATCGAAAGTAGCACAAACAAAAATCAGGCTATAGACTAGATATAATTTACTTGTGCGGCCATTTATGGTCCACGTGATCTAGATGCACAATCGCTACTATAGCATTCCAATATACATGTATTTCTTCGGGACGGATTGAGTGTACAGTTTTTGCCAGACCCTTCCTGGTTGGGAAGGAGGGGTGGTACCAGACTAATTATACATATTAGTTGATTTATATTTTGAATACCAACAGCTTCATTAAATGTTTTCAAACTATACGTATACGGTATACCTTTATCGTATCGTCATGTGCATGTGCTTATAAATAACTATATACATGCAGGATACCATGCATCCTACTCCAAAGTAGCATCCACTACTAGCACTAATTGTGATTCCACTCCAGGTAAATATTATCTATCTTATACTGTACATATATATAATTGTTGCTTTTATTTCGGAAAGTTAAAATTCCAAATCCTGCTATTGGTACAGTAAGGCTCTACAGGAATGGTGTACCAGACACTAGCCAGTCCTGGTCCACTGGTATTGTACAGATTTACTACTCTAGTCAATGGGGCAATATCTGTGATGATAGTAGCTTTGGATCAAATGAAGCTGATGTGATTTGTCACCAGCTAAGGTACACTGGAGCATCTTCATATTCTAATACTGGACTTACCACAATGTGAGTAAAGTTCTATATATACTAAAAGGCAAAGTATTTTGTTTTTCAACACCATTATATGCTAACCAGATGGGGTTCAGATAGTTCCAGTACTATTCTTGATGATGTATTTTGTTCTACCTCTTCATATCTCACCATTACTCAGTGTTCCTTCAGTACCTCCATCAGCTCCAATTGTACTAATAGAGACGTCATTGTGACATGTTGTAAGCATATATATTTGTGTATTGTATATAATAATTATATGCAGACATATAAATGCTGTATGCATTGTAGACTCTACTAGAATATGGGCCACACCCACTTCTGGTGATATTCGTCTCACTGGGGGTACATACTCCAACCAGGGCCTACTAGAGATATATTGTAAAGGCCAATGGGGTATTGTCTGTGATGAGTTTTATGAAACTGTAGCAAGAATAGCCTGTAGACAACTGGGATACAATTATTATGATGCCTATGATCACCCGCCACAGTGAGTTAATTAAAGATTTAAATTGATATCCTGCTGGTATAAATATAGATTGTAAGATTGTAATATACTCAGTATAGTCTATAGTGCATGGGTTTTTTTTTGATGGCCAAAATTTCAAAATCGACTACATGCACACACCCTTATAATCATGTGCATGCATGCATGCATGAATTGCTGCAGAATTAAACTATAAAATCCACACTGAAATTTATAGTGCTAAAAGATCCATGTCCTATATACGTGAGCTTTTCTTAGCCATGCAGTGTATATATTTTATATCATATGCATGCCATGGCAAAGCATATAATTTCTAAAACATGCAGTAACGTAAACACATGCACCTAAAATGTGTTAAAAAACACATATCGTTTCATATTATAGTGATACTGTTTTTAAAATTTAAAATAGCCAAGGAAACTCATCACGAACTTCTTGGCGAAATGATTATGCCAGCTGTTCATTACTTGATTCCTGTCTGACCAGTTGTGTTGACTGTCAATGGCGATGGGCAGTTCTAGGTGGATGCTCCCGTAGTAAATATCTCACATTCCAATGCAGTAAGTATAAAACTGTATAAGCTTGGCTATAATGATGCATGCATGCTCTATTATATAGGATATCATTCATCCTATTCCAAAGTAATATCCACTACTAGTACTGCCAGTACTTGTGATTCCACTACAGGTCTGTATTGTGTATACCTTTTATATCTATGATGGGGAGGTTGGTCATGCGTCATTGATCACGTCATGTGACCAAAACATCGCACTTCGATGCATGGCGAGCCAATAACTGCTAAGATATATTCCTTTAAAAAATCGCTGATGCTTCATATTTCTTCCAAGTAAAGGGATCGTAAGTGTTGCTATATAATGCTATGCTATAAGAATTTATGTTGCTAAAAAGCCAAACGCAATTATTTTCTTTGCATGATCACTATACTCAAACTCTACTGTAGAGATCTCCAGCACTGAAAATATTGCACGAGTTTGTATTCTCTTACAGTTGAAGTGTGATGCAGCACATAAAGGTCTGCTTAGCATATTGGATTAAAATTATTCGATTCTTACGCACGGCAGGAGAAAAGTGCTTAAGAGTTTATCTCAGTGGTGCAGAATTACCTGCAGAAATTTCTCAAGTTAAGCCATGCACTGTAGATTGAGCACGTTTAGAGCATGGAAGACATCTGAAACTTCATAGCATAAGTTATACAGATATACAGTTACAACAATATCCACTTTATAAAATCCTTTATTTGGAAAATTCATGAGGTATAGCGCAAGCTGATTATCCTGTTATTCTTTTACGCAGGCAGCCAGGTTGGAAGTTTGTAGGAGTTTAATGATATTCATTGCTTATACATTATGATTCATGATGATGATGCATGCATGCGCAACCTCCTCTCTGTTTTACACCTATTTAAAATGACCATGCACACATCTGATAAATTTTTGTTTGAAAATAGCTACCATTGATCCCACATTTGGTACGGCAGTGAGGCTCTACAGGAATGGTGTACCTGACACGAGCCAGTCCTGGTCCTCTGGTATTGTACAGATATACTACTCTGGTCAATGGGGCAATATCTGTGATGATAGTAGCTTTGGATCTGATGAAGCTGATGTGATCTGTCATCAGCTAGGCTATACTGGAGCCTCTTCATATTCCAATACTGGAATTACAACAACGTGAGTAAATCCTTATACATAATTCCAGCAATGAATATTCACAAGCTTTGATTGAACTCTGGTAGTAAAATGCGTATCATTACTTGTCACAATGACAAAAACCACGCCTACTTGTGAGATATACAATCATCTGGAAACGTGTTTCACCCTCAATTTTCTTGACAATAAACTAACAATTTTCAGAAAGCTTTGAGCTAGCATTTTGTTAGAAAGTGATGTGTGCAGCTTAAATTGTACAACTTACAGCTTAATTTCTTGGGAAACGACTAGACTATAGCCTATAGCTGCGAAAACTGGAAAACTGATTGCTGTATACCCAAACTTTCATTGATTGTCTTTATATGCATGCTAAAGGAAGCTAAATCAGTGTTTCATAGCTGGTCATCGATAGTCGCTTCGAAACACAAATTATACACTTTTCCTATCACAAGTAGGCGTGGTTTCCTATTTATTTTTTGTCATCGTGATGATTTGCATGATGCGTTTTTTACTACCCATGCACACTCAATTAAAGCATGATTTTCCCTTTATTTTCATATGACTTGTACTTTGTAAAATTTGCATGCATGTTATTTATTTGATATCACTAAAAAACGAAAAAAAAATCAAGCTCATGAATATTCATTGCTGGAACGCATGCACAGTTGAACCTCCGAGCGAATAAAGCACATGTGCACTTTGGGGCCCTATATATAAACTGAAGTACTTTGTCGTGTCCTTTGTTGAGAGCCCATATTATATGCTTGTCCCTTTCTTAGAGTGTATTGGAGGTTGTATTGTATAAGCAATTTTTTTTCCTTTACCACATTATGACCTTGTAGATGGGGTTTAGATAGTTCCAGCACTGTTTTTGATAATGTGTCCTGTTCCACCTGTTCGTTTCTTACCATTACTCAGTGTTCCTTCAGTATCTTCATCAGCTCCAGTTGTAATAATAGAGACGTTATTGTGACATGTTGTAAGCATATTAGTGCATGTATTTTATACAGTATCTATAGTTAAAGCACGGCTCAAGTGCTAGGGTTTAATAACACAAGGGGTGTGATCGAGAGTGCTATATCAGCACTTGAGACCACAACCTGAGTGCTATTAAATCCTGGTATAGCACAGTGTGAATCGTGCTTTAAATTGTTTAGTATTGTGTGGGTACATCAAAAGTGCTTGACAAGATATCGAAGCCTAGCGTCTATAAGTTAACTTCCGGCCACGAGTGCTATATCTTGTAAACTTTCGGTGATAATTTCGGTCACGATCAAGTTCTATATCGAGAGAAAAACATCTGCTAACAGTTCTATAATGTTCTATACCAGTTCTATATAAATGAACGGTCGGCGCTTTTGATACACCCATGCACTCAGTATACTATAAACAGACATATAATACGGTTGCAGATTCTACTAGAATATGGGCCACACCCTCTCCTGGTGATATCCGTCTCACTGGGGGTGCATACTCCAACCGGGGTTTACTGGAGGTGTACTGTAATGGCCAATGGGGTACTGTCTGTCATGATTCATTTTCTGGAACTGAAGCAAGAATAGCCTGTAGACAACTGGGATACAATAATTATGTCAACTATATATATGATTATCTTTCACTGTAAGTTGATTGATTGATTTTTAATCGCTATATGATTTTTTTTTAATGATCCTGTTGGTTTCCCTTGGCTCTTTTAGTTATCGTAACTCATCACAGAATATGTGGTTTGTTAATTATACCAGCTGTTCATCAAAAGATTCCTATCATACCAGTTGTGGTAGCTGTCCATTGGTATCTTCTCCAGTAACTGCTGGTTGCTCTCGCCACAGCCTAGATATTATTCTAGAATGCAGTTCGTACATGATTGTAATATAAGCAGTATTATACTGATGTATTAAGTACCTTTTGATCTTATGTGTTTACATATAGTCATGCAGGCAGTCTTTGGTTACATAATTACATATCGTTGCATCACGCATGCACAATACATGGTTAAACAATTAAACAGGAATAATCAGATCTGTCTCTTTCTTTATATGTTAAGTTTAAATTTTGTACTCTCTAATTGCTTTTCTTTCTTTTTAACCCTTGTCACATATACTTCGCATCATGCATCGCCATAGATTGTTTTTTTTTTTTGATCCCAGGGTATATATAAGGTATAATTGTTCTGATGCCGGGTGGTTATGGGTATATGACTTCCTTCCTTCCTTCAATTATAGTCTCGAGCACACCCTGAACTAATTATTCAGTCAGGGAGTTATATGCCCATAACCACCAGTACAGTAACAGTGTAATAGCCTACATACTTATTGAGTGTATTGTGTAATATATATTTTTTGCATGCATGTTCACTATTTGCATTATCTGTTGTATATAGGGTATACCTCACACTTGGCCAAGGTGAGGACCCACTTATCTACTGACTGTAGAGAAGGTTGGTATATGCATATATGTGACAAACAGCAAGCATTTTAATTATTGCTTTAAATTTGTTACTTAAAACAGGTGTCACTAGTACTAGTGAAGTGAATAGTACTAGTGGGAGTGATGCCCCTAATAATGTCGGAGCCATTGCAGGAGCTACTGTGGGTAGTGTGTTTCTAGTATTTGGTATTTGTGCTATAGCCATGATTGTGGGCTTTAAGAAATGTGCTAAACGTCTTACAACTAATAAAACAAAAGATACAGTTCTTTGTGTTAACAACAGTACTCTAGGATCAGCTGCTATACCACTACCCCCTGTAGAAGTAGTGCAGCTACCATTAAGTAGTGATGATGGAGCTATCCCACATGCTGTTGTGCCGCCTGATGCCAATAGTAACCCTTCACCGGGCCCGGCTGCATATAATCCTGGACTACCACCCCCCTCAGTATAGTGCATGAGACTATCATGTGATGCAATTATACGTATAACTTATAATTTAATCATCTGTGTTCACCAATTTTTTTCTTTATGTGACTACACTGAATTTCATATATAGATCTAAAGTATTTGTATTACAGTGTGTATATTACATTATAATGTGCTATCTTGTTATATTATTCCTGTTCTGTTGATTATCATGCACCTGATGAGTTAGTATAAGAGGAGGGCGGTTTGCTGGCAATGCACTGAGACTATAATACAACCCGGTCAATCAGCTTATATAGATTAACCTGCTCACTTATAAACTCGACGCAACGCAATAAATTAAAGTTATATAAGGTATAGTGCATGCTATACATAATACAAATGGTTGGTCTCAGTGATTAATATACACTCTCACTACTTTATAGTGCTCCACTATATACCAGCCTCTGTCAACCTCAAAGTATAGTCTCATGTATGTATAGCCTCATCTCCCACCTCCAAAAGTATAAGGTGTGGGTGGCTAGACTATAAATGCCAATTTTTACTGCAGTGCAATATAGCGCTGGCTGTATATGCCGATATGCTGCATGAAGGAATTAATGTAACATCTTCTTTCATACCTCTGTGCGTGAGTTTCACTGAAATGTATCATTTTTAATTGAATCTGATAATTATCATCAATACAGAAGCCACATATGTACATGTAAACATAAAAAGCAGGCAACCAGTGAGATTAGTATAGACTATATCAATTATATCATTAAACTACATGACTCCTACTCCATGATCTGAAGATTGATCGGAAATCATGCAGTTCACATGAAGTATCAACAATAACAGACTTTGAGCCGCCAGCTTTAAATTATAATTAAGCCTAAAATTGCTGTATTACTGGTATTTATATTACAATCATATGCAGGGTTGGGCTCATTCCGATTTACTATGAAGGGAAGCTATACTATTATAGTGTATACCAAATTATAATTGTTGGTATGCGCACACCTATATGCCACGCATGATCGTTTGTTGTTTTTAGTGACAATTTCACAATAATATTTATATCTACATGCATGCATGCACATACCTTATGGAATGGAGTGCTGTTGTTTAATATAGATTTAACTGAGGGAGATAACAATTTGCATTATATATGATGAAGACAACTATAATATTTTTAGTGATGTTTACAGTTTGGTTCAAGCCTGAGCCTATTGTTGCAGGTGGTGGTGGTGGTGGCAGTAACAACCAACATAAATCAAGATACCAGGTACTGTTCGTGTTATGTATACATGATGGCCTAACTTAATTCATGGAATTATCATGCATGCAGATGCCATATAGCACGGTGTATAATAAAAATGTAACAATTAACTCATTCTATATAGGTCACCATGTCAGCAACTACCATGAATCGACTGGGCAGGTATCAGAGTGGTCACACAGCACGGGGAGATGCTATTGTTCTAGATGAAGATGAATGGCCATCAATCAAGAAATGTGAAGACACCATGGATAAAATTAAAGAAGCTTATGATGATGTGAGTATATAACAGTCTATAATGCATGTTTTAATTGTTATGCATCATTATAGCTCCACTGTTATCATTCCTCAACTGATGTCCACTAATATTAATTAATATAAATTATTTGGAACAATGGACTGTATTGTATGGTCTAATGAATGGCAACATACATCAGAGGAGCACTGATAGATTAGGTCTCCTTTTACTTCTCATTCTATAGTCATCAGCTGTGGATCTTACGCTGAAAGTCAGGAAATTCATACAGGAAGTAAACGCCATGTACAGAGATGAGTTGATACGTAATCCTGATAAATATTACTGGCATATGAGGGATTCGCTCCCCGAGATATGTGCTGTCCAGTCACTCGGACCAGGAGAGTTCGGGCTATGCTTCACTAGATTCATCGAATATTATGCCAAGCATTTTTCTCACAAAGTAATGATGGCCAACTCCAATGAAAGGAAGAATATGAACACTAATTGGGAGAAATAAATAATAGCTGTTGCTGTGCATGACCCGCCATTTATTATATTACCTACTGAAAATCATTGTGAAATTTTTTTTTGTTGTAGTTTGATTTTGTTACATTAGATAGTAGTATTCAGTTTTTAATCAGTAACGTTAATAAGGTCATGTTAGTTATAATTTTTACCTGCTGTAGCTCAGCAATTTTTTTTTCCATTTTCATTTAATAAACTGAAATTACAGTAATTGAATGTGCTGGGAAGGTTGAATTAAAATTATTACATTATTTTATTATTAGCCAATTGCATTAAAAAAGTCAATGATTTGTGTGTAAAGCATTAGTGAATAGTACAATGTGTATGTATAATAATTCCATTGGACGACTGAATTAATTGAATTACCAGTCCAATATAGTAATGGCCAATAAACCAAACTCATAATGTGTCGTTACTGGACAGGACAGGCTGTGAAGTATAACATAAGCATTGAAATATAATCACTAATGAATAATGGATGGTAATTAACATACTTTTCTCAGCTATTGAGCGAACACTTTGTTTAACTGAACTTGAAGGGAGGGAATTGCTTCTGTTCAACACAGTATGTTTCTATACAACATACAACAGACACACACATACATTATACATATGTATATGCATGGGTGTGCATGCCACTGTATATTAGGACAAGACTAACCTCCATTAATACTTTCAACTCTTCAGCTCTGTGTAAATATAACTGAACCTATAAAACAATAATAATGCTACATATAGTCAAGCGGCAGTAACACATGTACAACATACCTCAGCAGCCATAAGCTTTTTGACTTCGCCTTTCTCTGTCTCTAAAGAAAATAACAGTATAAGCATACATGTACATTATAGTTACAGAGCATAAATCGAAAGAAAGGGAGCATGACGTATAGATTTATGGGAGGGCGTGTCTGGATTGATGGGGCATGTTCCAATTGATTGATACGTGGTGTGATTGATGGACATTTGGCATACATTAATGGGAGCCCATGATGATTAAGAAGGGGACATATATAGATTGAAGGGGATACTGGTTTAAAGGATAACAGGGAGTGGGGGGGGGGGGGGGGATAGGGGGGATAGGGGGGTGTATGAATCAATATGAGTATGTACCTATAAGGGGTAGAAGGTTTTCAATGGCTTCAGTGTACAACTCCAGCGCTCTGTCGTAAAGATGATGTTGTTCCAGTTTATCTGCTCTCCTTGCAAATTCCAATGCCTCCTTTAGGGCAGGAATTTCTTCTTGAAATTTATCTACATGTACAAAACATAATTACTATTAAATCGTTTATTATAAACTACGCATTTTATCCCATTACCTAGTAGCTTTACATTACGTTCCTTTGTCAACGGTCTATTCAATTTTAATGTATTCTTTAAAGCCTCAGCTCTATTGATATACTCTTCCATCTATAAATGTTAACATCACATGAAAATGACTTGCTTAAATACGTCTTCTAAAACACACAAAAGAATATTAGAACCTATACTAACCAACTTACCATTTTCTTCAAGTATTGCTTGGTCTCCACATCTTGTTCGTCTAAAAAATAAAAGGAATATAACATAGAAAATTGTATTAGGTCCTCCATTCTGGTATTGTAACGTACATTCAATGGCAGGGGTGAAGTATTCCAATGCTTGGCAGTAATAGTTGATGGCTGATTTGATGTTTCCTTCACCGTCTTTCCCAGTAGCAATCTTTAGCAAATTCCTCTATAATTATTATAATTAGTCATGTAGAATTCCAATTATACCAAACCCATCCAACACAGAATCCATGGCAAACATGAAAACATGTTGATGATTCATGACTTACTGCTTTTTCTAAGGAATCGCTGGATGGAATGTGTTCCAGATCACAGAATGGATGATCAAAGAATTGCTCAAAGGATATTCGTTCCTCCGGATTTCTCTTTAGTAGTCTCTCTAATAAATCGTGACAGTTCTTCGATAACTCAGGACTAGTGGGAATCTTGTTGGAAAAAATAAATAATTTTAAATAAACAATAGGTCAGTATTTCAATACTTCGATTGGTTTTCCTTCTACGACTTTTAGTTGAAGCTCTTCAAGTGTTTCTGATGCAAATGGTGCCGCACCAAATAGTGCCTCTGTAACAGAATAAAATCTTTATTAAAATATCACATAGCTTATTCTCATTTATTCGCTATTTATACCGTATAATATAATTCCAACAGACCACAAGTCAACTTTGGAGTCATACGGCTGACCTAACATAATCTCAGGTGCCTAGTTAATTAATAGTTATTAAGTAATAACAAAGAAACATTATTGTCATACCATGTACAGCGGAGATCCCCTATATGATATTGATTGATCATCAGTCTTCATTAACTGAGCCATGCCAAAATCTAATTAAGGTAGTATAATTGAGGAAACCGCACCCTCTCCCAGCTCCCTAATCTATTGTACTTACCGCCCATTTTAAGTAAAGGCTTAGTTTGGGAGGAAAGCAGCAAATTCTGTGGCTTAAGGTCCATATGAGCTATACCTTTTGACTTTAAGTATTGTAACGCATGAGCTACATATTATGAAGGAGACAATATAAGCAGCATAACACGATTCCATTAATCCTATTCCAAGACACTCCCACCCCTCTTTCATCTTTCTTCCCACCCCCCACCCTTACCCTTACCCCTCCTTCCTCTGTCCCTTTCTCCCTTTCTATCCATCTTCTCTTATTACCTAATTGTCTAAGGAACCTTCTAACTATCGATTCATTTAGACATTGTCTGGAGCGTATAAAGGTACACAGGTCCCCTCCATCACAGTACTCCATTATTAGGAATATGTGGTCCTGATTCCACTGTATGCATAGAGAATACAAGGGGTTAAAAATACCTAATTAAAACTAAAGGTAACAAGTTAACTACAAGTATTAACTATGACACACCCCTAGATATGTATAATATATGCCTACTGATATACCTCGAAGTCCAGTAACCTGACGATGTGGGTGTGGTCCAGCTTCTTCATAACTTTAATCTCCGTTATCAGATTATCCTCTCTTGTTTTGCTCTTTATTCTACTCCGTTCAATACACTTCACTGCCACAACCTCTTTACTGGCCTAGACACACAGGAGAGAGAGAAAGATAGAGAATGAAAGATATAATAATTTCTGCTGTCCTCAAATACCATTATCTACCTTCATGATTCCCCTGTATACAGTAGCATACGACCCAGAACCAAGAGGGTCTTGTAATATCACACTATTAGGCTGTGGTAGTCCACCATCTTTCCCTCCTCTCCTTGCAGTATGAGCAGTATTTCTCGTAGAGCTTGGACGTATTGAAGAAGTAGCCATTTTTACAACTGCCACACCCTTCCTTAACTAATAACTATTAATATAACACACCCCTCTTGTTTGATGGGTGGGGCTGGATGATGTTGCAAGGTTATAATTATAATTTTGGTTGCATTTAATAAGAAAAACAGGAATTACATGTATAGCAGCCATATTACTTAATGTAGGTTATAATGTGTGTTTTTATACTTTGTACTTTTTTACTGTATGATCAGATCAAACTCATTTATTTGACGTAAAGTTCCAATTGTGAGAACCCGACGTCTTCACCACTGCTATTCTCGTCCGTGCACACCCTCATCTCAACATTATCATTCGTTGAAACTCCCAGCACTCTGTAAAACCAAGGGATATTGGCTGTAACGGAACAACATGGTGCCTCCTTATAATCACAGTTCAATGCGTCCCATATCGGCTCATTGTACCACACACCCCCTTGGGGATGCCAGTACGAACCTGCTTCGCAATAAAAATCATCATGACCAATAAATTTAGGGACGGGTGGATTCTGCCCCGATTGACAAGGACACCTCGACTGTACCCAACAAGATGATGTCTCTGAGCATCCAGCAGCCAGAGTGAATATATGCTTACGAGGACCACTACCGTAGGTAAAGGATATACCATCAACGTAATTATCATCGATATCGTTATTAGCTGCTCCATTGCTGCGATAAAAGGCATCCGTTGTTCCTCTTTGGTATCCTTTGGCTCTACCACACACCTGGCTGTATGATATACCATTAACATCAAAGGTACTAGACTTACATCCATTTACGTTACCCTTCCTACGGCACATGTTTATGTCAATTGTTAGCTGGGGTAATGTGTACTTCTCAAAACTGGTAGAACTAGGACATGTATGAAATGTTGAATCAGTTCCTTCAAAGTCTAGTTTATATAGTCTCATCCATCCCCCGATACCATCACAGTTGGTTCCCTCCATATCACAGTATGCCTGTACAGTGTTCCCTCCACTCCCCATTAGCCAATAGGTACCGGAGGGTAACGAGGGATTGGTCTTGAATAGATCCCTACATGATTTGGCCGGATGTAAGCTGGACTTCCCGTAATGTATCTGTAGCCATTTCTCCTCTAGTACAGGAGTAATGGAGGATACCACATCATCAATATCAATGGTACACTGTGAGGAATTCAATCGGGTCGATGCAAACTCAGTCTTTAATGTACTGGACTGGCAACTTGCAGCACCATCAACCAGAGCTGAACAAAAAAAAAACAATTAAAACCATTACCAAACAAGTGTAAGTATACTTTTAAATGTTTTTGGTTACATACCTCTTTGCTCTGAATACAGCTCATAAGCCTTCCCCTGCAGCACTTCACTCAGGTACATTTTGATATCTATAACATCAGAGTTGTTCGTGTATGTAAAGTTGCCCAGTGGGACAGTGTCCTGTGTTATATTAGGCTCCGAGAATATGTCACTGTACTTCACTCTACATTGGCCAGCAGTGGAGTTATAGACTTGCACTGTGAAGTTAGCTGGACAGAAATTGCCTGATGTACCACACAGTGTATCCTGTTGACCGTGAACTGCTATAAACAGCAGAGATATCAGTGAAACATAGGAGATAGCTTTGGCTGTCATCTTTTGCAACTATCAGAGGTAAACAAAACCACCCAGGCTATCAAGTTTAAACACAATTCATACCAAATATAATAATATTCAAATGCTGTTGTCCATTATAATGAATTATGAATACAATCACAATACAATGCTGTATTAACCGGATTAACCGGTTTGACTACTTTTAATTCAATACACCATACATATAGGTTTACATATTGATATACCATGATTACTCACATGGAGGTAATAGACTGCATGTGCCCATAATGAGTGTGGGCGAGCTCCTGAAACATAGGTGGCGGAACGGGGGGGGGGGGGGGGGGGGGGGGGGGGGGGGGGGGGGGGGGGGGGGGGGGGGGGGGGGGGGGGGGGGGGGGGGGG
>JAYJLX010068052.1:0-27211 GCA_036873525.1 Chalinula nematifera | reverse complement strand
TTGAAGCCATAACCAGAAAACCACAACACAAAAAATAGAGCAACATAAAAACGGAGCCATGTGCTTGCTGCCATTTTTTTTTTTTTTTAGTTCTTTGAATACAATAGTTTTGTTTGGTAAACTGTGAGTCCCTTCCAGGAATATAATGGTCATGTTGTCGACGAAATCATCGAGGTAGCCGCCCAAGTCGTCTGTGCACTCTCCTTGTACACTCGAGCATGGTGCGCTACTATTGCTACTAACGTACAGTTCCTTTGAAATCGAACTCCCAATCCCAAAGAGCAGGATAAGAAACCACGATAATAACATGATCAACGATATCTTTACCGATATATTTGTGCAAACTACACAAAAAAAAAAAAAAAACACAGACCAGGTTTGCAGTGCTATAGTGGTGCACCATTTTTGTGGGCAGGGCTAGTTATTTATGAATAGTTTGTTTTAACCTCCTAACGCCTCCACGTGTTGCATACTCCAACTCAGTGCCATGCCCACGATCCGAGCATGGATCAAGGGGAAGATGAACAGGGTACGTGTGAAGAAGATTCGAACTCATCCTTATACTCCGGCGAAGAAGAAGAAGAAACAATAAAGGAAATCTCTTTAGAAGTAAGAGACCTAATTTATATTTTTAAAAAAACTTTAAGAAAAAGTCCACTCGTACAGCCTCCATTCAAATGTGACCACAAAGAATGTACCAGGGCTTTTACCACGGCTTATCATCTTAGAAGACACATGGGAACGGTACATGTCGATAAAGACTCGAAAAAAGCCTACTTGTGAGTACATAGACGTTTGAATAGTAATTTGTAAAGAAAGTGGGTGTGGCTTTAATTGTTTCTATTTTTAGATGTCCAGAGCTAGGGTGTGGGCGGAGCTACAGCTCATCTGCTAACCTAAAACGTCACATGAAAACACATGAAGATCCTCTACCATATAAGGTGCCTGGAATGTGTCCCGCCCCCTCATTTTATCATAGGGATATAATCTCCTATAGTGTGATGTATCAGGGTGTTACTGCTCTTTCAAGAAGAGAGCCAAGTTATTATCTCATTTAGGGTGGACCCATAAGCTGAAGCCTTTCAAGTGAGTGTCCAATTAATGGGTTTACTGTACACTCACGTACACAATCATAGTGTGGGTGTGGTTGTATGCATAGTTTTGGGTGTGGTCTGGAGCATGCAGTCACACTGTTGTATAGCCACATGTAATTGGAACATGTTATAAAGCTTGGTTTCGAATTTATCCAGTGTCTAATATAATGGGTCTGTCATAGGACATTTACCAACCATTTCACCCGAATGTCTGATTTAACGTAATTTGTTTGGAACATTTTTTTTCCATTGGCTACTGTATGAGATATGCAATATAGGCAGGGCTAGTGCAATATAGATAATATCTGACCAATCAGAAAGTAGTATTATGTTTGTCTCTGGAAGCATTTTACTTAGTACTGTCTTTGTAGATGCTTATAGGTGCTCTTATATATGCATGCATTCTTTGTGAATGCTTATAATTTAAGAACTCTTGGTCGTTGTAAATGGTATATCATATATTGTCAGGTGTGATGAGGAGAACTGTTCTGCTTCATTTGATTTACCGAGTGAGCTAAAGAGGCACAAGAAGTCTCACAAAGGTATCACTGATTTCACTGAATGTCTAAAGGCTGATTCACCTTATAATTGTAACGTAAACGTAACCAAACTGAATACACAGTAAGAATACGAATTGTTAATGTGACGTACGGAATTGAAATCCTATTGTCACGTTAACGATTCGTATTCTTTCTGTGTATTTTTGTTACGCTTACGTTATGTTAATCAACCTTTATTGCTTTGTTTCTGTTGTTGTTTATAAGCAAATCCAAAAAATTTTTCTCAATGTGATCGCATAACTTAATATTGTGTCATACCATATTAAGGTATGGTTTGATTCATTCATGTGACGTGGGCTTACAGATTATAGTGAGGGTTAACCACCCATCTAATTCATACACGTTTGTTGAGTATACGTATACGTGTACACATGGTTTCCATGGCGACATGAATTGGATCTGTGATTATCAATTAATATGAACTCGTGCATGAAATTGGTAGTACATACTTACATACATGTAGCTATAGTTAGAGCGCACTTTATTTGTTTGTAATTACTTACTATATTTTCACATATATGTTATTGTATTATAGTGTTATATAGCTGCATGTTGTGTTACGAGCTTTGACCTAATTTGAATATTAAAAGCATCTTTGTCCATGCATAGCATGTGACTCTTTCCCATTGCCATGGTAACCGTACACAACTCCTAAATGACTTATAATTGAATTACATTGCTTCTCTTGAGTGGGCATACTGTATAGTTAGGAGTATGTTACATAATAATGAATCATAGATAAATCCTCACACTTCTTGGAATTACTCTCAAGTAATTGTAATAATATGATGTGGTATAATGGATCAAAATATGGATTTTCTATTTAATGGTAATCAACTGCATATAAAGCAGTGTAGTTTTCGAAGCTCAAATATGATATATAGGATTACATGTAGGTGAGAGCTAAATTTTGGTTCACGTAATCAACCAATGTCATGTTTTAGTGCCGAATTGCCAATTGGCGAATTTTCTTTCGTGGTGCTTTGATTTTCTTCATATATGGCGATTAGTACTATAGTTCCCTATATATCCTGTTTACAGAAGTTAATCGAACTTGGTTTCCCTGGAGCGCAGCAGTACGTTAAGCTTGTATCTTCACAGAGGTACATTGTAAGTTCTCACGGTTCTTCAAAAGGAGATATACTAGCTCTATACTAGTAGCAGTCTTTAAAAGGAGGCATATCATACTTAGCTCTATACTAGCAATAATATAGTGTGTAAATACATGTATGTACATGCACATGTATGTACATGTACATACTGGATTATGGAATAGATCCTTAATAAGGGTTAAATTAAAGGGGGAGGGGGGTCACCCCTGTTTACTTTATTTCCTTTGGAGGGGTCTTACTTGTGCATGTACTTATGTTTGTTTTCATGTAAAGAGCTTCTACTATAATTTACCTCTAACGTTTATAGAATATCCTTGTAGTGTTGATGGCTGTAAGGAAGTGTGTCTGTCTTGGTCGTTGCTACGGAAACACATAGCTTCTTCGCACAAGAAGAACCAAGGTATTAATGCACTGAGTCTACATTTCCATAAATCTTTGATAATTTATTCCGTTTTGCCTTTTTTTAGTGTGCGAAGAATGTAATTCCTCGTTCAGAACACCAAAACAGGTGAGGAACATGGCAAATTTAGTAAGAATGCACGTATAGGCACGTATAAGGTCACATGATGGAGTGGGTGTGTCATATTTAAGTCACATGATGTTAAACATTGGCACCTAATAAAGAATAGGGTGGATGCCCCATCAATTAATTAACTGCATTCGTTACATGTTAATGTGGATCATCATGTGACCTTAAACAGTATACATGTACATAGTGAATTAAAAGCCATTCACTGTGTTATAGGTACTTTAATTATATTTTATTTGTCAAAGAACTAGCTTTCTTGTAACCTTAATATGACAATGTTTACTTCATTATACTAACAAACTTTCTTTTTTTTCCAAACCGCTCCTGAACTTAGCTAAGCAGGCCATGGGTCCTTAAGGGTTCCAAGGTTAATGTACCGCCCACCTAATATTCCTGACCCTGATCACTATGTGTATACAGTACATGTAAAATTAATTTATCACCTACACATAAATATGTCAACTTGTGGTCAGGCCAGGTAATGGTTTACCGATGCAGGTCATTCCCCGTTTCCCCCCGGTTTGTCTTGTCAATATTTACTCTATCCATTGGTTTACTGATCCTTTGTGCTTACAGTTCCATGGGATTCTGTTATGGTCTCTGTGAGTTGGCTTCAATAGTCAAACATTACTATTCCTCAGTCACTAATCCATCAACTACATGTAACAGTATATGAATATTTACGTTACTGCTTTCTTTTTTTACTACAAATAGTGTTTAAGAGTTTCTTTCTGATCGTTTTGTTATGTTTTCTTTCTCAATTACTAGTTGATTTAATTTGATGTTCTTTCTAGGTAGTTTATATGGTCTCCTATTTAGTTCTTGTGGGCGTATAGGGCATAGTTTATAATTACCTCTACTACTCTAATAATGTATCAGTATATACCTATAAATCTTATGTTCCCCCACTACCAATTATTCTACACCCACTATATTGTTGCTGTAGAGTAGCGAAACTAAACTAGTTCGAAAAACTCTTGTTTCATTGTTGACTTACCTAATGTCCTTGTGTTTTGTTTACCAATATTACTATCCTTTCCTCTCTCCCTGCTTCTACTATGTACATAAATAAAATATATCGGTAAACTTTATTCAATGCAACTTCTCCCCCCCCCCCCCCCCCTCCTCCCTTCTTTTAATATGATATGACCACTCCATATCAAGACAATATTGCCATACCGTTTAATACCCAACCTCCATACAGAGGAGTCCGTGACCCTCCTTATTTTGGTACACAGCTGCCCATAAACAGGCTCTCAGCTATACACTAGTTCGTATGCAGAACCATGCAAATTTTATTATAGAATTACAGGCATCCGATTTAATTAGAGGCAGCGTTCATTACGGTGTAATTGCTTCCTTTTGTTATTGTATATTAAACTTTATATGGGCGTATATATAATGCATATAGTATTAGTTTATGGTGTATTGTGTGTATTAATGTTCGTCGTCAGTATACATATCACGCCCACTCCTGTTATAACTCTGCAAGCCCTCGCTCGAGTCAGGGGTGAATACCCTCAAGTGGCTTTATAACACGATAATGTGTGTATGTGCCTCAGGATGGTTTCTACTTGTTTAATAAAAACCATCTCTGTTTGGCTTTAATGAGCCTTTGTTGTGGTCAATGATGGTTACACTGTATCCTATGGCTTGCGTGGTAGTGTATACTTGTATGTATGTACATGTACTTTCCTTACCTATACACAGTAATGGTATATAACCTCTATTAAGCTACCCCAATATACCCCATGCATGCCCCATGCATTGTTGTAAACATTATCTGCGTTGCCACGGGTAAAATTATCTCCACTTCCTAATATAGTTATCAGCTATCTAAGTGTTATTCGGTATGAAATTTGCATTGTTATTTTTATCATGAAATACCCTAATGCACGTACATGTACATAATTGTACATGTACATGATTCGTTTAATGCAGTGATAAGCATGATTTGGTTAATATCACATTCTCTCTCTCTCTTTCTCTCTATCTCAGTTAGAGCTCCATAAAGCAGTACATAGTGAATCAAGACTCACTTACCAATGTGACAGGGAAGGTTGCTCTCGATCGTATACCACAGTATGTGTAAAATCCCTTTTAATCTATTAATGTATTACACGTTACTTGTGTTGATTCGAAACCACAAGTGATCATTTGGTTGCATGAATCCTGCCTATTACTGGTGTGATACTAAACTCGTGGCTTTTAAGCAACCGAGGTATAGACACAACCACCCCCCACCCCCCATACTCAGATTCACATCATTGTATTACAAATTATACCCACTTCTGATGTGTGTGGTTTCAAGAAAAGAGCTTCTAAAACAAAAAAAACCCAAGCATTATCTGATGTTACCATCAGTGTATAATTGAAGCTACCTGAGCCTTGTGGTATTTCCAGTGTACTGGAGTATCTGTGGCTTCGAGTTTAAATACAGTTTATACATTGTTTGCCACAGAGAGAACTCACTGGCTTATTTTCCTTGTCATTTTTGTGTGCTTCTTCTCTTGGAATTAATGTTAACTGTCACATGCTCACTGGATCTGGAACATTCTCCATGTTGTTTTGACAATGGGGCTATTGAAAAAAAAAAAAACATCCATTGTTTTCCACTCATTTGGGCAGATTATTGGAATACTTAAATTTTAATGATACAAATTTTTCCGCCTGTATTTCATAGTGT
The DNA here is from genome assembly GCA_036873525.1 of Chalinula nematifera. NCBI lineage: Eukaryota > Metazoa > Porifera > Demospongiae > Haplosclerida > Chalinidae > Chalinula > Chalinula nematifera. The sequence continues at coordinate 21,230 of JAYJLX010068052.1, read as the reverse complement.
ATCATAATGTATCTAGTATATGTATACTAGTATTACATTAATATAACAGATACATTATGTACTTCCAGTGTATTACCAATATTGTGTGTACTATTGTATATTACCATATAGTTTGCCCTGTAGTGTATTGGATAGTGTAGGTACTACGTAGCTTCATTGCATTGTATTGTGTATTTGTACATCCTCTATACTATACTCATACTCTGTCTATGCTTTTACGTATTGTGGACTATACTGTATATATGCATTGTATGTTGCATTGTTGAATTGCAATACATTTTGTGAGAATTAATGTTCGATTTCCTCTCATGCAAGGTAGGCTGAGCTTTTATTATAGTAGTGCTGCAATTGCTACGTATGTATGTTAGGGGGGAGTTTTTTTTGTATCGTATGTGATGAGGCGATTCTTAATTCCTGATCTGTGTGTGTGTTTTTTTTGTGGTTGTTTATATTATTTCAGAGCTTTGCATGCAGTGATTGCTCGCATTGTGTGGGTTTACAATAGAGTTGTAATCAATTGGATATAACGCACACACACAAATACACACGTACACACTCACGCATTCAGTAACATATATGCACATACACACACACATACTACATGCATTTGGTGTGTTGTAGTCACTCACATGCAATGAGTATGTGGTAGCTGGTGTACTGTACATTGTTGTGTGGTTATGTCATCGTTGTCTTGCTTAATACCAATCTTTTAGGCTCGTAAAGACAGTAATATTTGTTATTGCAAACTTGCGCAAGTTTTTTTTTTTTTTGCTTTAATCAGTATGTTCAGTATTTGGAATCAGATAGTTGAATCGGTAGGTCAGTAAACTGAACGGAACATTTCATCACCAACTGAAACTTTGACTTAGTTACGGTGTATCAAGAAGAATTTTTGATTCAGCCATTTTGTATGACTAGTGTATAATATTATCATTTGTTGCACAATGATGAAGCAGAATGTCTGTACACTGTAGGGAGGAGAGTCATGTTTGACACTGTTCCAGGCACTGTACTGATCAGACTTTACACTTTACAATGGGTTTAGATAGATAACCTTGAATAGTGTATAATAATACCTGCCAACATGCTCCTCACAAAGGGAAAGTATACTTGAGGCTAGTGTAATTGTTCCAGGCTATCACAACCCCTTGAGGCATTCTGTCCTGGTTATTAGAGAACATGTACATGTGCACTGGTTTAATTGGATTATGGGTTTTACAACAAGTTTTAATTACAATCGTTATTTATTATTTATTATTCTTACTATGAGAAGCATTCCAGTAAAGCACCCTTGAATTAATTCATTCATTTGGAAATTAGAGAACCTATGCTTCAATTGAAGTTTCAACTGCTACATGTATACAATAGGCCTATTCCATTGTCGATGTCAGCCGTTTTTTTTTTCAGTAGGGGTAGCTGATGAATCCGATGAAAGTACCCTGAAGTCCTATTAATAACTCCACCAACTGTTGGTATATCATATTCCACTCTTAGTTGCTAGTAATCCATCGTTCCTGAAGCCCTACTGGTTCCAGTTATGCTGCTTTATCGCATCACTTCTAGTGATTCCATACCATCAACTTGTTTTTAGTCAGCCTTGCTTGTCACAGGCTGATTGAATGGGTTATGCCAGTTTCACTGAGGTCTATTTTGGGTCAGGAACTTGGGTTATGCAATCTTGTAAGGTTTTGTGAAGTTGTTTGTTCCCCGTTGTCATGTTGAGTTGAATAGATGTCATTCTTTCTAGTTTGACTCCCACCGTGGGATGGTTCGGCCTGATACATATATAGTCCTAAACACGGCTTGTATATGGTCAGGCAACCATGCACATTGTAAGTACGCTAGGGTTGAAGGGTGCATGCACTATACAGTACGTGTACTTGGGGTGTTTTAAAACTGTCCTTCCTTCAGACAGTACATTACGCTTTCCTCGACAACACTCTAGTAGATTCCTGTTACAAACTGCTTCGTAATCAAACAGTAATGTCTTAATTAAATCTCGGAATAAAAGTAGCAACGTGTTACTCCAGCAAGACACCTTTGTAAGAGGTGTAAGAGAGTGAGTGAGTTAGTGAGTAATACGGTTGTACACACTACATTTTATCTGCATGTGTGTCTTCACAAAGCCTACATATTAAAGCCTATGTATTGTAAAGCCTTTGTATTACATTGTACATGTATTAGTAAGCAATCCAGGTCACCACAAGTCAGTTCAAGTTGATACTGTACTCTGTAGTAGTACTATGAGTGGAGTGCACTTGTACTTCACGATGTCTTTTTGAGCTTCTTGAGTGTTTTGCACTCTTGCAAGTGTTGCCTGGTGTGGTAATAATACACACACATACGTGCGTACGTGTATAGTATCAATAGTATGAGGTACTATCACTGAGAGAATTGCTTTCTCTCTTGACATTTAGGCTTGTTCTTTCATGGGCTGGTCATATGGACCCTTTGGTTACTACAATGCAATGTCCCTCAACTATACGTTATGATAGGTACATGTATATTCGAGTAATACACACTCCCCCTGTGTTAACCCCTCTTATCATGTTACATATTGTTTGTAATGCTGCTTGATTTTTTTTTTTATGTAGTGCTGCTGTTAACATTGTATGCATGTGCATTGGCTCGGTGTATGTGTGTGTGTGTGTGTGTGTGTGTGTGGAGAGAGAGAGTTATATGGTATTTTATGTGTGGATTGCTGGGGCTACTTGTTCTGAGTTGGTCAGGCTTCAGTGGTACTAGAAACCAGACATATCTTTATAAGTGGCTTACAAAGGAGTGCATGATACATTTATACAGGCCGGGTGGGGTTTGTGTCTCAAATTGCCTGGTTTGAATAGCCTGAAGGCATCCACTAATGGATGAACACTTATCTATATTCAGTTCTCTGTAATGGTTTTAGTTCTCATTTGTTATTGTTTCCATTGGCTTTTTTTTAAAGGTATTTTGTTTTCACTTCCCCACCCTTTTACACAGATGTTCAACCTAAAGCAACACATTCAAGCTTTCCACGATCGTCACAGACCGTTCTCTTGTCATGTTGATGGTTGTGATTCATCTTTCGCTCATAAAGTATGTATGAATGGCTAATTTTCTGTTGGTGAAACAGATAATGAGGTTTAACACAATTACTATAATTCCTTAATTTGGATCATCTTGTTTTCGTCACTTATTGTATGTATGTGTGTGCCTTTCAGATTTGCCTCGAGGATTTCCAAATGTGGTTTCGCCAGTGTATTCGCATTTTTGGAATTGTGTGCATGAAGTTTCTAGTGTGTTCCTAATTTGAAATAACTCGTTTATGAAACTGGTTTATTGCTGCTAATCGTCACCAGTTTACAATCAGTCCTTACAAGTGATAGTGTTAAAATCCATGCTTTTTCCTCCCTATAAACTACATGTACTTACCAAATTTTGTTTGTTTATTTTTTTTGTGTTATTTTTTTTTTGTTATTATATTAGCTTATTGATTAATTAAGGCAGATAATGACTATTTTGTTTGTAAATTGGGTTTAATTAACTTAATATGTGAAGTTTGCAAAGTTGTGGGTGCTGGTGGCATTAGTCTTGTATACAAATTTTTATTATTGTTATTGTATGTTAACATCAGCATTCGTTAATGAGGCACATGAACAAGATGCATTCTTCAGAAGACAAATCAAAAGTGAGTTTAAGTGTATTAATAATAGGGAGGGAAAGGGGGAGGGTTTTTTATTTGTATTCTATCACGTTTGGGGGAAGGTCTAATCAGTAAGAAAGAATTTTGTGGTGTTATCTAGCCTCACTGTGTGGTATAAATTCACATATATATCAGTACTATAGTGCACAGTTACATACATATATTATTCATTGGTGTGCATGGCTTATACCTTACTACAGAGTACAGATGCAGAACCAGTAGTTGGTTTAATTATTGCTGTGATTACGTTATGTATGTCATTAATTATGGGTAATAGTCATGTTTGTTTTATAGCAGGAAAGCTCAATCATATCTGCAAAGAAGAAGAAGAAGAAACCCCGGGGTCTGTCATCATTGATATCGGGGCATATTGTGTCTGTGTCAAGCCAAGAGGAAGGTGTATGCCCTAGCAAAGGATTGGATAAACAGGAGAAGACTAGAATAGTTGTTAAAAGTAGTTGATGATTAAATTTTATTACATTAATTAAATTTTAATGATATTCATGACCCACACCAATTATATAAGGGAGCTGTGGAAGAATGAGGGGAAGACAAGCATAGTTACAATATTCTATTATCTGACGACGAATCATTGATCAACTCAAGCATCAAACGTTATTTCCTGAACAGAAGGAACTCACCAGTATGCCAGTAGCAATGCACAAATCCCCTATAGACATGTCTAACGAAATGGAAAGCATGCAACATGGAAACAAGTTCGGCTGCAACAGCCCGCCAGTTATGGAGAACGGGTCTCAATCACCAGGTGCTTGCAGCATCAAGAGCGACCCAGGCAAGGTGGACATGTATTCTGACCGCGAGGGATCGGATTGTGAGAGAAAATCCTCATCTAAACGACAGCAGAGGAGATTTAGGACGACTTTCACTAGCTACCAACTGCAAGAGCTGGAAGCTGCTTTCACCAAAACCCACTACCCTGACGTGTTCATGAGGGAAGATCTAGCAGTTAGAATCAACCTTACAGAAGCTAGAGTTCAGGTGAGAAGAAGTATTCATTGTTCTATGCCATGAAAGGCAGTATGCATGCATCAGTCCATATGCTGTATGTACAATGTACAGATGTATATCAGTACATGTATGACTATTGTATAAGCTGTCATGTTTAATACAGTATTTCCTATTATTTGATATAGGTATGGTTCCAGAATAGACGAGCCAAGTGGAGGCGTGCTCAGAAAGCCAACCAGCTGGCAATGGGTGAACTGATGAACGGCCGTGGAGTCAACATAGCCGCTATGTCTGCCGGAACCGGATTCCCTCATACCCACGGGATGATGCCACACAACTTTGCAGCAATTCCCAATAATCTGTCTCCGGGAAGCTCTGTTCTCATGACGCCAAAATCAGCAGGGACTCCGCCCGGTTCCCACATGTTCCAATCCAAGGCACCGTTTGTTTTACACCATCCAACTAACACTAACCCATCATCAGCTCCAGGTGGTATGCTACCTCAGCAACCTTACAATTCATCTCCCTGGAATGGCCAGAACCAGTTTGTCTTCCCCAGCCCAACCACGATGCCTTATTCTAACCCCTCCCCTCTCTCTGTTTCATCTCCAGTCTGTAGTTCAACTGCCATGACACCTCAATGGTAGGATCCAACAGCGGCTCACTATATTACTGTACCACACGACATATGTACTCCCAACTGTCACTGTAACATAAAATCGACTCTTCTTCTCTGCTCCTCGGCTTCCTTCATTGCCCTTCACAACACTCCTACAGTCTCAGACATGACTATACAGTATAACACAGGTTAACAACTCTTTACACTGATTGTCTATGGGCGCCCGTACAGCCAGCCATTGATTCATTCAATCGTATGTACTTTCTGCTCTGCCCCCCTCGTCGACTTTTAATTAACGCAGGACAACTAATCATGTACTACTACACAGTTTGTACCCTTTTATTCACTATATGTTGCGCATCAGTATCATTCCACAAGCTCTTTGTTTATTATTCAAATTATTAGTTGAGCACTTTTTTTTTTCCAAGAATTTTTTTTTTTTTTTTTCATTTTATCATTCTACAAATTCCGATCAAAAAATGATGTAAATATTATACTTTATTAATAATAATAGTATTAGCTATTATAGTGTTTAATTATATAATTCTCAATCATTTTTTTAATATTTTTATCAATAAAAAACTATTAAACAAAAAAAATTAAAAACCATGTCATTTTACATATAAAAAATTAATATAATAAAATTGTTTTATACATAATTAATGATTTTTGTGTTTACAATTAAAAGTTCTTTTGTTTCTCAATTATAACACATTGATCAATATATCCTGTGTATGTAGGCCATGCATGCATGCAGGTAGTATAGCTATATCTATAGCACACTGTACGTACAGCGCATATACATCCATGCATGCACTATATGTTGGTTAATTCAAACATGCTCAACTTTTCATCGTATACATGCATGTCACATGCACTTTTGCTTATAGTATTATATAATTTTTTTGATTTAGTTTCACAATTAATAAAGTTACAATTAATTAAACACATGCATATAATACTGTGTAGACTCAGTGAGTCCTCAGTACAGTAGTATATATAATGATTTCCCAAACATAATCATCAGCAAACATGCTCAACTGCTGGAACTATATGCAATGCGTGTGTACCTATGACATAACAGATAAACTCAATAAGCAATTCAATTAATGACCGCATAGTGTTTCAGCAAAATTTTAATACCAAATGAATGAAATAATTTTTTTTTACACATGTTGGGATGTATAATGAATGGAGAGGATTGAGTTGCAAGCAATGACATCATCATTCATATGCAAGTTCCTTTAACCCAGTTTCAAGTAATGACAGGTCTTTGAAATCTTGCTTGAGTATCTTGACCATTTCGGTTAGAGCACCTTGCTGCTGGAATAAATGCTACAACACAAGAAAAAAAACTATCATCTTAAAGAAGTTACATGTACTTGAAAAATTGATGTAATCAAAAATTTAGATGTTAGCACATTCAACTCATATTGAGTATGGCAGATTCAGTCTATCGTTGCACCTATTGCAGCTGACCACACCCAATTAATCGATAGACGTTATTCAGTAAAGCTGTTATTATTTCTGTTACTGTTAATTACAATACCAGTCCAGCAGGATACCAAGCAAACATAGTAAACTATTATCGAAGACACCTCTAAAGCTATACTACGTGTTGTCTGTTAAAGCCAAACCAATACCCAGTACATACACAATAATGCCCACCTGCTATGGAGGCACGACTTAGTTATGCACATGTAATAATACAAAAGGGGGACTGCAACTAATAACCATAAAAATTCTTCTGATTGTTTACAGCTGCTAGTGCTGAACGAATCAGTGACAATACGAACAATGACAGTCCCTTCATCACAACAAACACGTACACACACATACACACATACACATGCTATACCATATATATAATAGCTAATAAAATATAATACTTTATATATACTTCAGTATATAGCTATAACAAGGATGTTGAGTGGAATTCTGTTTACATTCAATACATATTTCGACCCAGATTGGTGTGCATTGTAGGTTTTCTACCCGAATGTTGTACCGCAGTTATACTTGTCAATATCGTTGTGCAGCAAAGCAATTTCTAACAAGGGCAGGAAGTACATGCACATACACTTTATAACACGGTCTGGAATCACTATTAGTAAAGGAAGCAATAATCCCCCACCAAAGCCATGCATCGACCCAAGTAATATTCAGATATATGTATAAGTATTGTTGATAGATAGCGTGGATAGAGTCCCCGACAGACAGACAGACACACTAATACTCAGCGAAAGGAACTATCACCCTAAGGGTTGGGCCAAACATGAAAACAAATATTAAAAATTAATAATTATACTATCATGTTTTTACAGGCACCATCGACTGCAAATGTCGAGTTCAGACGGGCACAGAAGCAAGAATAATACATAGTATAAGTAGATAATACACGTATACAGTATACACAGTGGTATTGACATGTATATAGTATACCATATAGTACCTCATTAATATCATCTGAAACAGCTGTATCCATAAGGATTGTCTTGTCTGTGTTAGCGGTACCACTGCCTGTGGTCACGCTACTAGAGGATTGCTGACCGTGCATTCTTAACTGTGACAGGACTTCATTTAGTCTTCCCTATATAGAACAAAAAAAAATTAAGTGAAACAACAAAATGAGTTTGAAACAAATAAGACAAATATCAACAGCTTATAAATAAATGGCCATTGTTAAAATAATTGGGGGAGGTAGAGAAAACCTCTGACATTTACAACAGCCAAGTGGTGACATTAAGGTATATGTAAATAGCTGCCTCAGCATTATACTGACTGACCTTAATCTTCTTTGGAGAGTCTAATTCCCTACACAAACTGTCCAATCTAATCCTAAAAACAGTAAAATCTAATTAATTAACATAAATTACCACAACAATATTCATAGCTGCTTCTATCAAAATAGGAAAAAAAAAAAAAAAAAACAAAAAAACCCACTGCTAAAGCAAACAGAGCCCTACAAGCTAATGTATGTACTAACTAAAAAACCATGCCCAACATACATGCGGCTTATAATCACATTTTTTTTTATTACAAAAAAAAAAAAAAATCTTGATTTGTAAAATCAACAACAAAAAATTCTAATAACTCAGCCAGGCATGGAATCTATCAAAGCTAGCTATAGCAATTGCATTGGGCCACTGTACAGTGTCATATTGTACATATGCCTCAATATCCCCCTCATTTTGCTGGAGTTTAGGTGTGCCTGTGTCCCCACATGCATTATACTCCAGCAATTGGAGCCAGAAAGGCTGATGGACATACCAAAAACAATGTGAAGCATGACAAGTTATTTCACAGCAACGCAACGCTGATCAGCCAACTAACAAAATGGTTGAAATACTGGTATGTACTAGGTGCTTACATAAGGACATCAGAGTGCATGGCTTTTTACCCTCAAACTTCAACAGCTGTTCCATAAACAGGCTTGAAGCTGAGGAATGTTATTAATTGGTACACATCCACTACCGACCACAATGTATGTTTAAATACAACGACTTCTGGTTGACCAAATAGTGAAGAATAATTGATTCAAAAAGTCAAATAAGAAAAGAAAAGAAAGAAAAACAGGCACACTCACACACCATAATGCACTGGGTGTCTACTTAAAGCCTAGTTCACAATATCTAAAAATTTCCGAATATTTTGCCGCAATCTCAATGCAGGCAAGGCGGCAGAATAGAACAAGATTTATACCCAAAATCTTGCATAATGTTCTAGAATCATGCTTGAATCAGCCTGGCTTAACATAGAGGAAAACAGTTCCACATACCAAAATAATTAATGTAAAATTAAAAATTGTTATTACAACAGTTTTAAAATGGCGAAACGTACAGTTGAAAGAAGGAGACAGGATTCATAGTAAAAAGAATGCGTAGTACTATAGTAAGTGGATTTCACCACATGCTATATTGCTACTAAAATACTTTTTTAAATTTTTATATCCAACAAATAACCTTTTCATGGCTAACTAAGCATAGGGTTAGAGTATACAAAACCCTAAAACATTCATTTGTCTCCTCCTACAATAATATTCGTGTTTTCCTCTTATTTCATTTTTTTTTTTTAAACTGTGGCTCACAAAAGCACGCCAGACATGAATACAATGAAGTGACGTACACTGTATGCATTATTAATAAGTGGCATTCATTCTCTAGAAAACAAACACATTACGGTCACTTCCCAATGGATTTCCTAGAATCGGTTGATCAATGGGTTCTATCAAGTGCTACTGACAAATATCATAATATAAATGAATATTTAACAAATATAGTGGATTTGGGACTAATTCAGGAAAATGGAAGGTCAAATAGCAGTGTTAATGATAAGTATACACATAATACATACATACTGTACATAATACATAAATTATAGTCATAATATACAGGGCAACATGTTGAATACAACATAATTATTGCTTTAATATTGCAGAAACATGTTGCCCATGCATGTTGGGCTTTAGCCACCCTGCTGCTGTTAACCTCTCCTTTTGCTACGATGTGTCCTAACCACACCCAATACAAAGCCACTCCCACCCACCATTACATTCAGCTGGTTTTTTTTAACAACACTAGTTGGTACATTGCATAGCATAGAAGTATATAATTACGATTATAGGATATTCTAATAAACAGCAATTACCAATTAAGTTGATAGATCAAATATCTGGGTTTGACTGATTGAGGGGCGTGGCTAGACATTACCACTGTCACACAGTTTGACACTACGATAGTGTTGTTACCAAAACACACCCCTTTAACAGTCAAACACGGATATTCAGTCTGTCTGGTAACTAATTATGTTACTATAATGATAAAGGACAATTAATTAGTGGGTAAATGATTATTTATGACTAAAGTTTTAAAATAATTCAACACCCACAAATTAATTAAAGTAGCAAATGCTTGCTTGACAATGTACACTTGTCAGACGTCGCTGGTAACAACAAAATGGCGTTCTAAAATTTTCCAAGGGAGAGAGAGTTGATGATGGTGAATTGGTAATATGTACAGTGGAGCCTCTGAATAAAGGACACTTTAGGACCCTATATAAATTGAAGTGCTTTGTCCTTTATAGAGAGGTTGTCCTCTTCTCGGAGGTTAAATGTATTAGACAAGTGTATTTGGGACACTGACAAGTGTCCTTTGTTGAGAGGTTTATTATACTATGCCCCTTTCTCGGAGTGTCTACTATCGGAGGTTGTACTGTATACCTAATTGAGGAAACTATTAAGCGAAGCTTCCCTTGAAGGCTACCACTGAAGACAAATAGTTGTGTGACTTTTCCAATAGCAATAAAAATTATTTATCTAAAAAAAAATTGTTTTTGGTAGGAGGAAGTTTTGAAAAACAAACGTAACCTAACATCCACAGCTACATGCAATTTAAATAACGAAATTAGTGCTGATCGAGTCTTGAAGTAATATAATTAAATGTTAAAAAAAGTGAAACTAACCCATCAATTAAAAGAAGATGTACATGTACATATATAGGAACACAGATCACACAATAGTCTAGCAACAAGGTTAAGTAAGAAATATCGAAAGCTGTTAAACAGAGAAATGGAAAAATAGGAACAAAGACAGTTTCACAAGCCTAATACAATTTAAGCTAAGCACTTTAATGACTGGGTAAGTGTGGTAAACAGAATACCTATAAAACACTACAAACATGAAATGGCACAATGAGGAAATCGAGAGGAAAGGTATGGTGCACTATTGAAACATGGAGCTACACCATAGATTAGTACATGTGTATAGTATATATGTCCGTCCTTGACTATATAGGGTGGAGTGTGCTATTAATAGCAGTTAATTAATTGATGACATCATTATTATTAATAGTTTGTTAACTAACTATGACATCATGATTAAATATATATGCCATATGCAATGTTTACATCAAAGAAAGATTAGAATCATGGCTCAAATTACAAGGCAATTCTTTTTCCCAAATAAACTCTTGCATCACCCACTTAGAGGCTAAAATTTCGCCTCCAAATTTATTTAATTTTAACACCTGATTAATAGTAACGTCCCAATTTTTAATTATTGATTTTCATATAAACACGTGCATGCAGTACGACAACACTCAACCATTCAACAAAGCTATTGTGTTTGGAAGAGAGAGGGTGTAGTCAATGCATACTAATTGAGCAAAATATTCCACAATTATGGTATTTGAGCTTGCAGAGTGCATCAAAAAAATTTCTTCAAACATTGTTATTCCTTAAAAAAAAAATTAGACATGAACTGCTGCTCTGTTTCAGGATATTTAATCATTTTTTTTTTATAATAATTGAAGATATAATGGAAAAATTTTAACCTTGCATTCATATTGTTGGAGAGTGGGCATGGTTATCCATTAACGTACGATTGTGCCCCATGCTGTTATACATGCAACTAAAGTCTGTTTTCGTTAACTATGACCTTATAAAAACGAGGCTAACTTTACGACAGACTGTACTACAGCTTTCATTTTTGGAATAAAAGTGTTTGTCTTGTCCTTGGCGTTCTCATGTAAGGAATGCATTGATGTTAAGTGTTCTTTAGAAGTTATAAGTGGTAAAAAAAATCTTCCAATATCTTAAATATGGTGTATTTTGCACTCTTTATACATGAGGAAATTTATGGAGGTCATAGTTAACGTGAACATACTTTAGTTTATATCTTGTGACAGTAGTATAATACTCTATGAGTGTTATATATCAGCTTAGCAATCACCTAGCAACAAATTTTAGAGAGAATACAGTATCACATACATGTACATGTATCTAATCCCCATAGTCAGACAGAGTAGCAGCACAAGTTGTTAAGTCATTCATAATTCAGTGCTTTTAGTAAATTAAGTATATTCATTCAGCTGCTAGTCTGATACATACAAGTATATACACCCATATACTTGTATGGTATGTACTCTTCAACACTGTAGTACACATATCTTCTTTGACTTTGTACTGTGTGTGCTTAAGCAAAAATAATGCACAATTATACACACAAATACATACACTGCTTACTGTATTACAATCACTACATCTTCAGAAAACTTACAACACCACTTCATAGTTACATACTGACTAGTAAACACATTAAAGTATATTCATATAGGAATTGATATTTGGAGGATGTATAAAAGCATATCTTGATACATTATTATCAATAATCACATAAGTAACCTGTGCAAAGTCATGCTAATTTCAAAACGAATCAAAGAAGCCTTATCTTGGTAACAATCATGCACAATAGAAATGAAGGCACTAGAGTGCAAAACCATTGAGGTTACACAGTTCATCTGACACACCACATAACATCAGTAATATAAATTAGTTTATAACTGTTAAAAAAAAAAATCTTTCACACTACTTACTGTTTCAGATAACAGAATGACCATAACTTTCTCAGATTCTCCACAATACCATACAACACAAACACACACTCAAAAACAGCATGCAGAGTCTACAAGGAATATTCTTTACTAGTTGAAAACAAAGTAAAAACTGAGCAGACAGCACAGCACTGCAACAAAAATAAACAGATCAATAAAGTCCAATAAGCAATCACTAGAAAATAGTCCAGCAGCTAGAGTACAAGAAGTTGGACCTTAGAGAACTATGTATAATAGAGCACATGATCAAAATTATAATTAGGTGTAACTGAAAAATTTTACAATTTACACTGGGGCAATCTAAAAAAGATTCTTCGTTTTTTCCTTTAAATTATGAAATTATCGACATCAAGCACCTTCAATGGAGTGTCAGTGAAGTTCTACCATCAAGTATCCACCGAGATTATGTGGTAACAAACACATAGACAAAAACTGACTACTACAACCCTCCACCCACGCACTCAAGTTAATAAATTGCTAAAAAACCAGTCAAAATTTCATGAGACTAGCAAAGTAAAATTCCTTGTTATACCTTAGCTCTTCTTCAACAGGCTGTATGGACCATCCACTCTTCCGCAGCTTCTCCTGGACAACCATCACCTGGTATAAATACATACAGCATATATACATTGATATGCAGTTACAGTATACAAATAGTTATAGTACGCAATATGGCCAACACATAACACATACAGTGCTTAAAAACAACTTTAATGTGATGTTCTTGAGCACAAGTACTATTGAAAATTCATCATTGTTAAAGGGATTAGTATACGGAATGTGAACGGAAAGTTAGCAATTTTAATAACTTTACCCGCCCACCACCTTAAAGCACTATTAAGCTTTAGCACTGGAGCACTATAATATCACAACTATACATAATACATATACAATGTAATGGTACATGTACCTGTAAAAATGACCAAATGCAACTCAGTGAAAGTATAGTAGGCCTGATATGGGAGGTACTATAACTAAAGAGGAGGTACTATGACCGAATGGGAGGTGTTTCAATGAGCCAATAATATTTTTGGTAGCAAAAAACCCATAGTTTTACTTGTATCATAACATTTGCATTGTTGGCTATACTTCTTTTAGGTGCTCTATGATAACCTGGCTTAGAACAACAAGACAGGTGCAGCACAAAATGCAAGCAAAAGGAACTTCCTTTTGAAAGAAGCTGACTGAAAAAAAGCTTAGAAACCGCAATGGCAGAGTAGAGTACAGTACATGTTTATATAACATTAAAACATCTTCCTGAGGTTGGTTTCTCGTTATGATACTAATTGAGCATTTGCGTAAAGTGTGTGGGCAATTTGACCTTCGTGACAACATGGCATTTTATTTTGACACTTTCATGTAGCATCATATTATTGTGCATCCAGCATTATACAAAAATCCCCCCCCTCCCCTCCTTGCTATCATGAAAATAAACCACAAAACCTGCAAAACACATTTCTTTTGTCCAAAAAATTTTCATTTCTATTAATAGTAATACATTTAATATAATACACTTGTCCAGTAGACATACCGTATAGGGCATGTGTCACATATAAGGCCGGACCTGGATGCAATTATGAACACAAATCAATATTCATGAATAAAAAAACCACTGAAAACTATAGTAGAATGGTGTCCTATCATCACTGATTACAGTGATTCAAAACAGCATTGTAGCAACAAAACCAGACACATAAACAAAAGTAACTCAAATATACATGTATATCTCTTTTAAAAAATATGAGTGGGGGGGGGGGGGGGGGTTAGAACTGAAATACAGTACATACACTAGCTATCTCTTATATATGTGAGGGTAGTAACATGTGTATATAAAACTCTCAGTGTTTTTATAAGTACATTATTAATACAAATCAGTCCTTGGGTTAAAGAGAATGAGTACAAACCAGCAGCTGTTACAAGCTATATATAGTACAGGGAATGCAATAATTAAAGACTGTAATTTTTTTTGTACTATTTAGTAAAAACCCATACTCTTTTACTGGTATCATATATAATATGCATTGCTACCATGCAGCTCTAGCTATATATAACCTAGTAAAAAATGCACATGCACTTCTAGATCATCATGTACTTGTTAACTAACTAACTAGGGAATGCACCTGATGTATACTATTCAGTAGAAGAAACCTAAGTAAAACATGCACTTGTTGTTTTAGAACATAATGCACACGTAGTGTAGTCATGTACAATGTAGTTTTAGGCTAAGTTAGTGTATCATGTAGGTTTGGAAAAAACCTGTTAATAATACAATTATACATTCTTAAAGTATAGCAGCAAGCTGGCATCTCTATCAGAGAGGAGAGGACATCTACTTAAAAGCAAAAATAGTCATCTAGCTTGTCCTAAAGTGTTTTTAAGCTGTTTTTTGTTAATGGGCTCTTAATACTGTCTATGCCCTACATACATATACGTGTATATATTCCAATATACATGTAACAGAACTGAGGTATAAAACAGACTGTTGGAAAGGAAACAGATGAAAATCCCCTAATCCTCCCTTCCTAGTCTAAGCTTGTCATCAAAGGGTTCAGAGCATGACTTTTCTACTTGTTGCAAATAAACAAACACTTCCTGAAAGCAGGTAAAATAAAATAAAGAATGTAAACTTCACCTTTCAATATGGAGATGGATGAAATTAATAAACATACAACAAAATGCATATACATGTAAATCTAAAATTCCCCTAAAGAATTCTTTCTACATCCCCCATTAGTTGCTATTCTTCATTAATCAATATATTTCTGCATGACACCTTTCTTAGGGAGTAGGAGTGAGTTACACGTAGTAAAAGCTTTACAAAAAAAAATTTAATTGCAAAAGGTTTATTATGAGTGATAGGGTGTCTTAGATCTCCCTTCCTTTCTCCTGATGCAAGCTGCAGGGATATGATAGACACAAAGTTTAGTTGAAGGAAGCTCATTGGCATGCCAGCAATTTTTACTTGCCCAACAAACAGTGTACACAGACACCTGTGAACCATCCAGCAAATGAGAACAATTAAAATGATTAATTGAGCACTGGAGAAATATTTAATCAATGGCAAATATTAGCAGCACAGCTAGTGCACATAAATAATGAAGATTGTGTGGCTTTATACTAAGCTATGCACTTGACATTTTGTGTCTTTATACTCAAAAAAACAACAACTTTGTATTACAGTACAGTAACAATAAAATAATAATAGCCTAATATGAATAATTACCACAACAAAGAATCAAAACAGGTTTTTATTTCCGGTTTAATGAAAACAAATTCAACAGCAAAGATCAAGCTGCTGTGTCAAAATTTTGGTTCCAAGGAAATAGTTTTGAGTGATACAAAGCATATATATATGCACTGCATACATGTAGACAGGGTGATAGTACCTTTAGCAATCTATGACTGAGATCGTTCAGTTTTCTTCTATGCTCTGCTACTTTAGAAAGCGAAGTCTGCCTCTTCTGATTCAAAACGATTATTTCATCTGATATCAACTTGAGAAAACAAAAACAAAAATCACCAAAATACATGTACATGTATAATAATATCAAGTCATAAGGTATACTAAAAAAAGTTATATAATAGTTCAAAAGTTCCCAAGGTGGAACCATGTTACCATGGGGATTCAGTTAATGTATAAAAAATTAAACAAAAAAAAAACTAGACAGCCTGGAGACAAAGGTTCTTCCACAATACTTAAGAGTTCATTTCTATGTAACAATTGTGACCAAAAAGAAGGCCAAATACCTGTACTGAGTGCTGAGTGTACTGTGTACTCAGTGCAGTGTACGTGACTGGTATCAAACCAGAAAACATAGTAGTTTTCCTCACAAAATAAATTGGGTTGGAAATGTTTTACCTAATTAAAGTGCCTAATTAAAGGGGGAGGGATCTTCAGGTGTGCAGTTATTATTCGAAGACCGAAAACTGTCCATACAATAGCTGTTATTGGTTTATTATCATTTGGCGCCAATGGTACAGCTACAGCACCACAAATAATGTTTTATAACCAACCATTAATTTACGGTCCAATGATTTGTGTTGAATTAGTATAAGCTCCAGTCTACATACCATGGTACACATAGTATGTATATAGGCTCAGTGTTTGGGGCCTGCAGGTGCTTGGCTGAGCATTATGATTGGTTATCAGAGGAGGGCTATGGCCAATTAGAGTGATTTAATTACAGTTTTCTTTGTGGAAAAAAATCCTACGTGTACATCGGCTTTTTTTGCAGGTGGAGACAAACCTGGGATGGTTTTTAATCGAATTGTTAGATTCGATCGCTCAGCGTTTTGGTTCCGCTCAGTGGTCAATTTATTTAAGTGATTTAATTTTAGGCTTTCTTCCACAAAAAAATTAATGAAGCCATAGTAAAAAATCTGGTTACGAAAATAGGATATACTGCTTATGGATTGTCGTATATACACTTATAACTACGTCTTACACAAATTACTTCAAAAATAATTAGAACATAAATATTACTATATAAAAAACATTACGCAAAAAAAAGAAGTTAAAGGCATATTGTGTGAAGCATTATTATATTTTTATTCAAACTGTGTATAGGGCGTTTTCATACCGTCACGTGACTTCTAGAAATTTGAAAACACAGCTACCATGTTGGTGTACAACTTTTGTATTGAGTGAGACGGGATTCGTAGCAAAAATACTAACACGTAAGGGAAACTTGGCTATATAGTTACGCTATTTTGTTTGTATTATTCCTACATTGCATATATACCTGAGTGGTATTTTGAAACAGCCAATTTTCTGCAAAACAATGATAAATTGAAAAGTTACTACTTGATCAATACAAAGTTGTACACCAACATGGCCACCACTATTTCCGTTTATTTCCGTATATTCGTAAGTCACATGACCAATAAAAACACCTATTAAACACTTAATAACTAGCATTAATTAACACTGCATCGGTTATTACTGTATATAACATCTGCACCTTAAGCCTTTGATCGTGTTGATGGTATTCCTGTTTCTGATGCTTTATCCTCTTCAGTAATTCGCTCGACCCAACTATGGCCACTGGTATGTACCTACAGTACAAACAAGGCATCAACTGCTATATATTAGGCCAAGGAATTGTTATACTAGTTATACATATAGACTGAAAAATCAATGAATAGTACTGTACATGCATTAAATTAATTATAAAACTGAAACAGAAAGTGATTAAATTATAAAAGAATGAACGAGAGAAGGGAAGCATGGGAAGAGGGGAGAAGCCAGTCGTTTGGCAGCTGGAACTACAATAATCATAACACATTGACAACTAAACATTGCGCCTACAGTAGCTAGAACATATATATGTACATGTACATAACTATGAAATAATAAAGCTAGCAAAAAAAGAATTTTATGTAAAAATTTAGGCATTGTACACAGCAATACTGCATAAATGTGTATACATGTGTACAGAGGTGCTTTTAAGAGAGGAGGAGGGGGGGGGGAGCCTTGTCTCCTCTAACCCTTAAAGGGGCAAGACGGTGCATGGTTCCCCCCCCCCCCCTTGCCAGCTTAAGTTTATATATACAGCACTGCAGTACATATGGCAAGAAAAAAAAAAGAGATGTAAAAAAATAAATCTCTAAGTTTCTTTTTTAGCTCAGCCCATGGAAAATAATTGAAATTTGTTCCAGTGTTTAGTAAGCAGACAGATGTCAATACAGTTTGCTATGGCTTTCACACAGTGGTTATGACAGTGGCCAGAATATATCCTTTGTAATCATAAAGGGGGATTATAGTTGCCAATCATTGCTTTGAATCCTATTAAAAGTTAAAGTAATAATTTATGATTTTTTTTCTTACATCATGCACCATAATCAACAACTAATAATGAGATTACAATCTGGCATATGTATATATACAGGTATATGCACACTTTGGTTTTATTAAAACACAGCAGGGTTAGTAAATACTTACTTTTCACTGTTTGGGTTTTCTCTCTTACTCTGCTCCCATACCTGGCTAGTTATACCTTCCAGTTAAAGAAAAAAAAAAACAAGGAAGAAAATAACTTATACATTTCGCATATACATGTACCATATAACAGTTAACAAGATATGCACTTGAGTTTACTGTTTACAACAGAGGGGGAAAACACCTATATACACACACACACACTTACAAACATACACTACATATACACACTCACATACTACACACACTCACACTATGATTGCAGCTAGCAATTTGCACTTTAGATTCCTCTCATTTTCAAAATAAAAGTTCCTCAAATGGAAACAATCAGCAAGAAATAAAGAATGTATGTACATGTATATGAGCTCTGTATATAAGGAAGCTAACTGCAAATAAATGCAATCCTTCATGTATAGAGGAAACCCATTAAAGTGAAATACCAAGTCAGATTAGACATTAAATCAATCATACACTAAATTTCGATAAAATACTACATTTACATGCATATAAAAGAATTGCTGCAGCTTTTTTAATAAATTCCCTATTCCTTGAAAAACAAAAGCAAATTGTTATAATTTATAAACTGTAAGTTATAATAGACGTGACAAATATAGGAAAAACATTTTTAAATAAACATACAGCATGTAGGTATACATATTACATGCTACATATGTATATTAGATTTTAATTAATTGTTCATACTTTTGCGGTAACTAAAACTAATGGACAGGTGAGCTAGTTTTGATTGTCCATACAAGTTGATCCACCTCTCGCTATATTAAAACACAGGGTGCATGACCACTATAAAGACTCTGCACTATATATATATATATATTATATATTATATATTTTTTTTTGTAAACTGTCTCCCCTCTGGCTGGAATCAAAAGAAAGAAAACCTATTAATTTCATTTTTAAAAGTATATACACATGCTTATATGTTTCTTTTTCATCACATAGCCAAGCTAAAAGCACTAAGTTGACTCCAGCAACCCAATGAAGTCTCATTGTCTCACTAGTGCATGTTATAATGTACATGCAATCGGTACACTAGCATCCGTATAGTATATTATATAAGTCCATGAAGAATAGCTTGCAGAGTATGCTTAAGTAAATGCGACTAATACACAGTAACATTATGTGTTTCAGGGGACATGGTCTAATAAGAAATTAGATGGCAACCAACAAAAATCAGCTATAGAAAAATCTTCGTTTCAATTTTGCTACAGTGTATTTTGAAATGCCTTCAGTGGAATATTGGTGCTCATAGAGATTACATGGTAGCACGCATGTACACACAAGAAACCATTTAGTACAATATAACTATAATGCCCATGTATGCTCGTGTTCATAAGGAAAAATAGCCTCCCAAGTACTTGACCCTCTCTAACAAGGTCAATCAGCCAAAGAATGGTACATTATTAAATACCTCAAACACCACTGTCAACAACAAACATGTGGGTATATTTCCCCTTGTTAACTGAAGAACTGTTTCCATCCCATATGACTGAAAGCTACACCTGCACACAACAAAAAGGCAGGCTCATCACCTATACATTCTCATACATATACACACACGCACACACACACACACCCATCACCTATATGTATGTCCCATGGACAACTATTATATAAGTTTAGTATGTCCCAATATATAGCCCGCTATAAGTTTACTAACACTGTAACATAGAGTGGTCATACAAATTTAATCAACCTAAAGAGTTCAAAGGAATCACTTCTGGCAAGGGAGACACAAAAGAAAAAAAAAACCCTGATAACAATTCTAATATACAGTATACACCCATGCTGTACACAACATGAGTTGTAGAGAGGCCATGACATGTGTACATGACATGTATACATGTACGTGTGCGCTTGTGGATGACTGTTGACGCAGCTAGGTCACTGTAAAGTGGTACAGTCAGTCAATGTAGAATACCTACATGATCCTAGACACTCTCTCTCTCTGTGTAAACCCACAACAAGCCAATATACAAATGGTATACTAGCCATTATAGCCCCTGGTATCAGGCTTTAATAAACACAGCATAATACAAATACACCAGACATCTTGCAAGTGCTTAAAAGCAACTGAAAAACTTCTTTTTTTATCTTTTGATTTTTTAAAATTATATTTAATTGTATGCATTGCAAAAAAAGGGTTACCATACACGTCTGCACCAAACACTATAATCTATGCATGACCATGGGTCATGCATGTACATTGCAATACTGAAGAGTACAGTTATTTCACAATAATTTTGTTACAAAGAGTACAGCAAAAAAAAATGTCCATTTAAAATTAAATCACTAAAGGAAGCATCCTAATAAATCAAAAAAATTTTTTTGGAATGGTGTTACCTCATAAAAACATGCAGTCTACTCTGGTATCCATTTCACAGTGCAATGCTACCAATGTACAGCCGCATAATTAGGATACTGGTCCTATGTAGAACAGGTCTAGTACTGAGATGTGGCATTAACATATTAACACTAAGACTTCAAAAGTTACAGAAACCTTAGCAGAGAGTCACATAAACATACAGAGGTCACTACAATACATACATACATACATACATACATACATACATACATACATACATACATACATACATACATACATACATACACATA
>JAYJLX010067941.1:0-27231 GCA_036873525.1 Chalinula nematifera | reverse complement strand
TATCTTTAAACAGCAAGGAATTATGCGCTTAATAGCTGAAGAGCGCTTAATAATTAGCCTTCTCTTGGCCACACCCACGAAATCGTACGTAAATTAATGCGTTACGTACGTACGCGCTTAACATGTGATCTTTTTGTACAGGTAAAAACTATGCGCTTGAAAAAAAATGTGCACTTAACAACTGGATGCGCTTAACAACCAGCTTTTACGGTACTGTTACATTAATAACGTGAATTAGTCTGTAGTATAATTATTAGTTATTGTGAGTTACTTAGAATAGTTCAAGCCCATTCTGCTGTTTTTGTAATAAATTCGGGTTAAGTGTTTAATATTGATATTATTGTCTACAAACCTAGCTGTCTTTAATTATTATAAATAATTATTTTATTGTAGGTGGAATACATTATCGTTCCTTTTTTTTCTTGAAGTATACCTAGTGAGGATGTTTTCTATTGCGCTTATTCTTCAGAGTCATGGAAAGGACTCCATAATACATTATAATTATTATTTTTGATAAAAAATAATGAATGTATAATTATTATTATTAATGATTAATAATTGTTAATTAACCACACTGAGCATGCGCGCATATGTTTTTAATTAAAGCGCCTAAAATAATTGCAGCTGTAGTGGGAAAAAAATGGTGGATGCTGGCTAGAACTCTGTCCCTCTCTGTCCAGATTTTGACACAAATATTATGGTATAGTGTTTACCTTTCTTGTTTACAAATCTAATTTTTAGTTTCTTTTGCTTTATGTGTAGTTTTTGTCACAGTTGCCGTTGTTATACAGGCGCTAAACCAGCAGAATTCTACAAGCACCAACTAAGATACAGGAATGGAGCGGTTATGATGTTATTTTGGATTAGTTAAAACACTACAGCGTTTATTCAAGGAAGTAAGTGAATGTTTACAAAGTAAAATTTTTGAGTATCAACTATGCTTCGTTTAGAAGCTGTTCAGTTATCCAATGCCACAACCGCTAAAAGTTAGTTCAGTCAAGTTTTGTTCAGTGTGTGTGCGACTGACCTGTTTTAATTCTGTGTAAATAGTCAAAGCCAGTCAAACGGAGCACTTGAACTTCAACTAGCTACAGTATATATAGTCTGAGTACAAGGTAATACATTAACTCTTTCATTAACTGCGACTATGTTGCTCATTGTACAGGTGATACTGCTGTTACCCGCCAGAAATGAGAACAGCAAGCAACAGCAAGGCTGCTCAGTTGACATGGACAACAGGTATTGTACTTAGCTAATTTTTTTCATTATTTTTATTGCATTTGATATTTAGTTTAGTACTGAGCTAGTCCAGCTGACAACTCAAGAAGTGCCTAATGAGGGCACTAGCTGGAGACCGTCTCACTTAGCCTGGAGCCAGAGATATCTGCAATGGAAAAGAAAACATTCATTCTGTTATTTTTGTTTTATCGTTTCGATTATTTTTTTTGTTCTTTGATCCGCCCTTTATAATGACCAGTAAAATTCAACATGGTTATTGTAACCAAGTATAAAAAGTTGTTATAACCCATGATGGGTTGTTTTGATCAAATAAATCATGGTTAAAATTACCAAGGAGTTTCCTGGTTAAAGTAACTGTAAACTTTAATGGTAATTGTGACCCATGTAGTGGGTTGCCTGAGTTGCAGACGTTTTGACCCAAAATTTTGGGTTGTTTTGACCCATTCGTTTTTGCTGTGTTGAACTGTAATGTTATGCTATACACTGAAACCTAATACTCCTGTACATGTACATGTACCTGCTTGCCCACTATTGTTGATTTCAGTGTTAGCTCAGTAGGACACTTCTTAGGGGGGTTGTTGTCTTGGGAAGACGGTTAGAAAAGGGAGATTGAAACATTTTCATTAACTCAGATAGTGTATATAATAATAATAAAGTATACCATTGCATATGGTTTTCTGTTAATTTAAATGGTGTTTGATATTGGTGTTATTGTTTTTTTTTGTATGTTTTCCCACTTTTTTAAGCAGCTAAGGTCATGTCTATGGAGCCAGGAGAGGGGATTCAATGCCAATAATACTAATCTCCTCATTACAGGTACAGTATACTTCCCGATTAAACAGCATATTAGTAGTATTTCCCCTGTTGTGTTCAATGGAATTAATGCTACAGTGGAACCTCCGATAATGAAAACTCCCTTTAATGAAAACCCCTGTATAATGAAAAGATTTTGAGGTCCTTTAATTCCCAGTCAAACAATGTTTAAACAACCTCTCTTTCAAGAAAACCTCTAAGTAATGAAGTAATTGATTGGTCCCAAAGTTTCATTATTTGGAGGTTCCCTGTATATATTAATTTTACTAATGTAATCTAAAGTATAACGGATTGTGTTATCTGAAATAATTAGTGTATTGTTGTATATTATTGGATGTTCTGCCATGTTGTGATTATATGGGGTGGCAGGAGAATTATACATGTAGATGGATTGATCTTAAATTTTCAAAAGACTACTAGAGTTTATACGTACAGTGTTATGAATTAACAAAATTGAATGTCCAGGTAAAGCTTGTGCGCTTTTGAATCTATTATAAACATTTAGAACTTCCTCAGCCCTTTAAAAAGTCTTAATGATATTATTAAGATGTATGTACACGTACTTATACACATGATATACAGGACATGTGAAGTACACTACATATGCGCACACGTGCATATAATTATACAGTACATGTATGAGGTTTCCCGTATTTATATTTAGTGTACAGTAATGTAACTTGAGTAGACGTATTGTTGAATTTATATACTAGGATGAATTTACTCAACTAGCTATCCTGTATAACAATTACTACAGCAAAGGGAAGTATATGCAAAGGGAAGGAGGACTGAGGGGCACTAGGATCTCTCTCTTTCCCCCCCCCCCTCCCAAAAAAGAAAAATTACATGCGCATTATGCACTGCATTGAGCTGAGCATTATTATTTGGCTTTATTTACATTACTGACATTAATTTTAATTCTACTGCTCCATCGTTTTTACTGGTTTAGTGGAAAAATTTCTCAAGGTTTACACACAACAGAGGCAAATTAACACATGTAAAAAAATTTTTAAATGAATTATCCCCCCCTCCCCCCCCCCCAGGAAAAAAAATGCTATATACAACTCCTGACTATACAAATTAAGTTTTACTCGTTTTTTGCTTTTTTTTAAATTCATTAAATCTTGTGTTCGAATTTTTCCAGCACTTAAAAAAAGCAGCAATTTTTTGTTTCAATTGAAATATGTGCCTGACTTGCCACGGTGAATGAATCTATAAAATTTACTATTACATATCGGAAACCCACTTAACCACCCCTGAACATTGGTCATCTTGTACATAATAACGGAAAAAAATCACTGGACCGGATTAAAATTAATTTCTGAGGAGAGCACTGAATGTATCATATATATGTACACATTTCGTTAATCAATGACTGTGTTGTGTTATGTGTTGTGTTTATGTATTGTATAGAGTAGTTTTGAGTTAGGTGTATAGTCAGTATGTTTATGTGTGATACACATGCATATGATTGTTCTGTTTTGATTACAGGTAGGACTTATCATGGAAAACAGTACTACTATGGAATCCACTCAGGTTAGCAATATTGTGTAACAAAGGTTTGAATGTATTTATTACCAATTTTAAATCTTCAGATAACCAACGTTACACTTGTTTCTTATCTTCACCAAGAGCAATTAGTGATTTAGAAAGTTGTACGTACCTTAAAGAAGATATAGCGGTTGTGAACACATTGCCAACACTAGGTAAACTTATTCCTGTATTATACTTGCTTGCTGCCACTGCAGGACATATTCTATGTTTTCTTCCAAAGAACTCCAACAAAATGGCAATAGGAATTTGTTGGTATTTGAAATACTGTTTAAATGTAACTAAAACTAGGTAATGCATTAAACTTAATTACCTCGAACTGCTTAACTGAAACCAGGTGATTTCGTAGTAGAGTTTATGATAAAAAAAGATGGGCCTCACTTGAATGGTTTTTAAATTCTATCATTCAATTTGCATTATACATTATGCATGCTATAATAATGTGTATGTACTATGTAATCTGTGGTTAGTACACTGTATGTACAGTATGTAACAGCTGTAGTAACTGATACCTTTTGGATGTATGGGAGTTCCAAAATTAGTGTTCCTATTATCCTAAAATTTTGCTTACTCATTTTATGTTTGTTATGCAGAACTTTATATACTGTAGCTTGAATTAATTGATTTTATTTGGCTATCAACCATTTTCTTTACTGAATGAGCATGTATTATAGTATAAGTGTAAGTTTGTGTTAGGCATGCAGCATATGACACAGCAGCTCATTTCACTAGCTGTGCCATTTTTAGAAACTATCAGTATCTACCTCAATAATGTTACTAATGCATTTGAAGAAACTTAATTTAACCCATTGTGAAGTGTATAGTATTAGGGCAATATCTGAAATCCAATTCATAACTTTTATTTATCTGACTTATCATATGTTAAGGCTGGTCACAATAATTATAACGCATTACGACAGAAAGTCAATGTAAACGAATACAAACACAGACACAAGATTAGAATTCGATTCTATCAAAGCATCAATTAACATAGTCGTTAGCTGTCTGAATATTGACATTGATTATTGTTGTTGGTTTCATTATGGTTATAGTATATCCGGGACTAGTAGTATTTTATATATTGTTATCATACAACTACATAGACTTTGTGAGGATTTTTCCATTTTCAAGTACCAAATCACATGATAAACGTATCTAAAATTTACACCAGGGGGTGCTCACTGTGTGCGGACACACCCACAAATCAACTAAGTATTGTTTAAATACATGTAATGTATATACAGTTGTTTACTGAGATGTACGTAGCATTATCTACTACACTATGACTCTTTATAATTATCAGGTGTTTGTATATTCATAAGCATAAATAGCTAGAGCTAGTGGAGGTCGTGTATAGGGTATAGAGATATAATATGTACATTGTACTCAACTTATACTTGACTCAATTACCATATTTGGCCAATTAAATACACCCAGGCATTAACTTTTATGGAAAGCCGTGTGTTTTGTTTGAGACAAGTGTTTTAACACAGGATTTGTTTTTGAAGTATTGGATTCTTCTCCATTGTAGTCATGCACCATTAATTATCATGCTTTCACTCAGTACGTATACACATTTAATAAAGGGGAGTGTATAACTGCATGTTGTTCCATGGTGTTTATTTCAGAGCCACATATAATCCTTACAAATGCAATAGATATAGAAGCATTCTATAAACAATTGTATTTAATAAAAGAGAAAGCACGTCAAATTGAGTGACATGTTCATGAACACAAAAATAATAGATTGGTCAGCTCGAGGTATTTCTTGTTTTATTATAATCTTAAATATTGCATTATTCTGTTTATGTACATATCCTTTCTATAGCCCTGCTTCGTGACTTACCGATGACCACTCAGTACAGCTGCTGCTGGTGCCTCAATATTGACCCAGTCCCTGTCTATAATTACACTAAAACAGTACCCTCTGGGGATAGCCAGGGATCCAGTTATCACTTACAGCCTGATATTCAATCTACGGATTAAATAATATCAAGCCAATTGCCTTCGTAGTCAGTCAGTTATTAAAGTTCACTATAATGTTTCATTATTTATATTTATTTTTGTATTAATCTCATTGAAAATATGCTTATTTATTTATCCCTGCTATCTTGTGTGCCACAATATACCGGCCTCTATTGATTGGAGGTGTATTATCGAAATCCTTAAAAGTTCTATCTGCATTATTATACAGTGCTTAATTCTAATATTTTAGTTACAAATGTACTTTATTCATTACTGTATTATCCATAATTATGTTGCAGGCTATCATAATTATGACTCGTGTTATTACCATTATACATTGTATATAGTTATTTATCCAGAAGTTATTATGTAATATTGTAATCAGACCTGGATTTAATTACAAATCATCAATTACAGTAATTACGTTTTGAATTGCAGTCAATTTGGAAACTCTTGATCAATTACAAATGTGTCACTTCCAATCAAGCTTCCAGTTACATTCTAAATACACATAGACATGCATATAGATCTAGTGTATCATAAAGCTGATTTTATTGACTGATATACTAGTGTAACTAATAATAATTTTGAATGTCTATATTTCCACACTGCCATTAGCACAGTAGTCATACTCAATGCATGAATCTTCCAACTTCATAGACTAGATCTAGATAAAATTTGCTAGACTACTGCTGGGAGTCTGGCCTGGGTGTGGTCTAAGACTGGGATTACGGGAATCACGTGATGAAGATAGAAGAACTGAAGAAGAATGTAGCCATCTTTTTATTATAATTATTATGATGCCACTGATGCTTCTTGAAAGTGGAGAAGCAGTATTGATCGAGTCTTGAACCAAACTCTATAGCAGTGCGTATCTTTGCGTGATTGACTTTAGATAGAGAGAGAGAGCGTTCATGGTAACATACATTACTTAATTGGTGCCTCGATTGGTGCACATGTCCTTTATTTCTCCTACAAGTGTTTAGACTAGTACTCATTTCTTTTCAGTGTGGGGCATGTCTGTAGAATGAGCTAGTGTACTATCTTTTAACGGTTGTAGTGAAAAGGGTCCTAGCAATGAAACTTCCTATGAGGTATGAGCCATGTTCATTAAGTCTGGCAGCCCAGCCCCTTCCGATGACAGAGGGTTAGTCTGACGGGTCACACCCTTTGCATTTGAGGAAGGATTTGGTATCACACCAACACCTGTTTCATTCTACCAGAAATACGTCATATAGCGTGCACTTCTGATGACGTTGATCAATCAAATTTCCTTATTAGTCTAGCTCACGTGTTAAAAACTGAAATTGTTTTGAATCAAAGATGGAAAACTGAACAATTTACAAGCAAGGCAAACGAATTGAAGCAATTTAACTTTAATTTGTTAGCAGTTATTAGGAAGATGTGCTTGTTATTCTTTCAATCAATCGGTTATGGCAAGTTGACATTGTATGTGTTATACCTTTTTGCCTCTCGTTTTTGTTAGGCTTATCAATTGGCCAACATTGCTCTCCTACCATTACTCATGATTCTTTTCCAAACAGGTAAAAGCTTCTCACATGCCTTTCCATAAGATTGTATTGGGTCCATAATTGGGATGAACTAAATTCCGAGATATCTTTACCATGCACCGATTGCAACGTTTAGCCCCACCAAAAGTTAATTATGCATAATGAAACAGGTATTGGTGGTTGCCACTTTGCAGGCCCTTCCTCAAATGCGAAGGGTGTGGCCAGCCAGGCTAACGGAGGGTCTGGTTTATTGCATACTCTTCACTTGTTCTGAGAAATTTAATTAAGAAGCCAACGTAGGCTTGGCGTCAGTAGCTCACGTGCATTAACCTCCTAGGGGAAAAATGGAGATACGTGATTCACTAGAGAAGTTACACCTGGGTTGTGGAGACTACCTTGGCAGTAAGCCTACAACTTGTCACTACTTGATACTTTTGAACCCAGAGATTGAACTGCTCTCTTGGTGAGGGAAGACTGATCAATCTGTGGTTCAGTGGCCATGTTTTCCAGTGACGCAATGAAACCTTTATGCTAGCTGCAATCTGATTGGGCTGCAATATTTTTGTGGCGATAACGAGTGAAGGATATGCAATGTTCCAGACCATAATGCAAAGACATGATGCGCTGGGCTGCCAGACTATCATTCATTGCTAGTACAGGATGGTTGTACATGTGTATTCCATTCAATATGTTAGAATACATCACCAAAGTCAACCACACAGATATACTGAGAACCTTTGGAGACCGCGGGTTGCTGTCATCGCTTGCCTGCCATGTGTACAGTATGTCTTGATGGAAAGTTCTCATCCCTGGCGAATTTCAGTTATTTTTGGAGAACAGACTTAAATGGTAGGTACTGTAGTTAATTAATTTTTTTGTACTTAGCCAGATTTAGTCTTGTGAGCCACACCCTTCAAGTTGCATCCAAGGAAGAATCTTGTCTCACGTGTACTCAAAGCTTTCATATATTCAATAACAGATTTACCAAGTCCCAATTAGCTAGATTGCAAAAAAATATATAACAAATGTTTCATCACTGATTAAGTAGGATTGAGAAGAATTACAAACTCGGGTGAGTTTTATTGTGATGCTGTGTACCAATACAGCATAAAAAATGAATTTGTAGGCTTCAACCAGTATAACTTTTAGATTATGTGTGAAACCAGACCTTCCTTGGATGCAAAATGAGGTTGTATACTAGCGTTACTAAGCCAGACACCCTCTAAAGTGCGTTCACGTTGAGTTGAGGATTTGCTCATTAGTATTCATAGGCAATTATTGCACAATAATTTACCATTGACAATGTATTAAATACGGAAGTGCGTGGGCGGCGAATACCCATAATTAATGAATTTTAGATGAATATCTAATGAGCAAATCCTCAACTCAACGTGAATGGACTTTAGTATAGTACAGGTGCGAGTATTGGCTGTATTCAGTGAATTATTGTGCTAGCTGTTTAATTATTATAATTTTTTAACAACCTGCTCTTGACTGTATTTGAGTGTGTATAGCCGGGTTTTTTACAATATGACAGTATAACATAATACAGTATAACATTTGTGTTGTGTTATGCAAATCAATTGTAAAAGAGTATGTTGACACTGCAATAGAACCAAGCTTTATTCTAGTGTCAATATAACTTTTGGTCATAATGCAACACAAAGTGCTATATTGCAAACCAGGCTTAATGGCTGAGCTATGTGTAGTGTTTATTGTATATACAGTGAAACCTTCAATAATGTAAATCTTTTAATGAAAATCTTTAATGAAAAGTTTTTTGAATTCCTTTTCCCAGAAACAATGTTTAAACAACCCGGCTTTTTTTTTAAAGAGAACCTTTGAGTAATGAAGTAATTTATTGGTCCAAAACTTTCATTGTTATTTTGGAGGTTCTATCGTACTCCGTGTATTCTATATACCTTATTGTTATCACCTTTTCACCTCAGTACTGCCAAATGGATCAGGCAAAATCTGTTTTTTTTTTTTTTTTTAAATCCATACTATGCAACCCTTGGTAGCTTTACAGGACTTACACATGTAAATGAAGCTGTTGCAGGTAATAAACTGTTACCCCAAATAGCCTATGCATCATAGTACACTGTAACTGCTATAAAATTTAATTAAAGCTATAATAGTTGGATTTGTAATTGTATGTGGTGTTACTTATCATTTTGTGAGTGTATTCACTACCTTATTCTCACTATTAATTGCGTGTACTTAATTATGCGATTTTTCAATATTACTTAATTAACGTGTTCTAAAAATAGCGATTTTATAAATTTATTGCGATCTAATAATAGTTAATTAACAAATTAACGCATACTAAATTTAGCGAAAAATTACATAATTGCTATATAAAAGCGCCAAATATAGTACACACAATTAATAGTGAGAATAAGGTAATCTCTGCATGTTAACAATACATGCTGAGTTGCACTTCGATTAATGTATACCATTATACCAATGGAATTCCAAGATCTTCTTTATCTCATGGGCTTACATATAATATCATTGAATAATGTCGGCCAGTACAGTGGAACCCCTATATAACGACCACCATTGGGACCTTGGTCTCCGGGCCGTTATAGAGAGGTGGCCTTTATTGAGGGGTTGTCAATAATTGTTTGTGTACTTTGCGATTGCTAAATCACTGGGTTTTTTATTGAAAGTATAGCTTATTAACTGTACTAGTTATAATCATTCATAATCTGTAATAAATCTTGCGATTTATAGCTTATTAAGTTTAATTTTCATTTAAGTAGGCGTGTTAATTAAGGGGTGTGGTTATCGCAGCCGTTGCATGAGAATTCTTCCAGTGGTTAAGCTTCGTTCTGGTCCTTGTTTTGTGTACGTTATACGGAATAGCGAGGTGGCCGTTCTTCAGGGGTTGCTTAAGCATTAAACAATGTTAGTTTCAATCCGGTCCAGTGATTTTGTCCGTTATATACGAGGTGGCCGTTCTTCAGGGGTGGTCGTTAAGCGGGGTTCCACTGTATTAGTATTAGGTGGCTATGTTTTAGCATATGCACATATTAACAAAACCAATACATAGTCGTAATTGTATAGTATACTTTACCTATGATGCATGGGTGGGGATTTAAGACAATAACAGAATATTATACCAGTAAAAAATAACATCTTAGTCGATTAGCACTTGTACATGTACATTCTTCGTGTAATGAAGTTAAAAGTATATTGTCGTAAAGTACTGTATTGTTTTTTCTTTATGACTAGATAGAGCATTGTTGGTCAGTACGGTCTTTGGGAAGTTAAAGTTTATCAGAGGAGGTTAAGAGAGAAAAATGAAAGGAATGGGCAGAAAGGGAAGGGGTGAGGTAAGAATATAGAGAAGGGGTGTGAAATACGTTGGAGGAGAAAGAGATGGGGTACGAAGTAGGGAAGGGGTGGGGTTATGAACTGGATATCGATATGTTAATTAGTTATTTTCATAGCAATTAGCGAAGTCAAATGTTAATTATACACTCCATGGTAATTGAGATGCCATGCCTCAGTGGCATGCCCACTGATTACTACCAGATCAATCAGTCAGGCTATCAAAAAACAGCTGACTGGCACTCGATGATAATTGACATGCCATGCCATATGCCACTGCAGCATGCCCACCGATTACTACCGGATCAGTTACGTGATGAAAAAACAGCAGACTGGCTAGTCATACTTCATAGACAGCAACTTAAAAAAATTTAAGAAACGCGGAATGTGAACTAAAATGATTACCAATTAACCTTCTACCCATTAATCGTGAAAACATCCTGGACACGCTACCCCAGTCATCAGAAGTTGATCCAGTCAGTTTAAAGTGGGAGAATCATGTCATGCCCAGTGGTATGCTATCCTCTGTTAGTATGGCCATGCGGTATCAATCCACCATTACCCCAATTGAGAAACCACCACGTGAGCCCCAATATCTTAACTGTTACCTGTAATAAGAATAAGGGTTGTTGCAAGTTCCTTTCTCATGGCTACATGAATTCTTAAACTTGCACTATTATAAACAATGAAAATGAAAAAAAAAAAGACAAGTTAATGAAAAAACACTTTTCGAAACTACCTCCATTCAATATTAATTATTAATTAAAAATTTAATCGGCTAGCTTCAAGTTATACTTCATTATAGGTCACTTTATCATACATAGATACACATGTACACCTACACTGCTATAGTATATAGTTATGTACATGTGTAAATTTTTACTGTAGTAGTTTTGACTATATACATGTGCTTTGATTGTGTTGGAATTATATTAATAGTGCTCCTTTCTCGTTGTGATTATAAGTGTGTGTAATATGTAATTACACGTACTTGTAAGGAATAGTGATTGATAATTGCATGTAGTTGTTTCCTAATTATTGTTGAAAAGGGTTTATTGAAAGTTTATTGAAACTTTCGTTATTATTGAAAGTTGCTCTGCTACCACCTGTACTGTGGTTGATGATTATACCCCAGTCCCTAGTTGAGCTTTTTTTGTACAGAATTGAACAGAAATTGAACATCTTTGTTATGTTGTCATGATATCATTGTTGTCGATTCCATCATTGCCTTGTAAATAGTGTAGTAGGAACTGTTTTTGTATTCAGTATTATTTCATTAAAAGTGGTTATTTGATTCCATGACACACTATGTGCCACATGAAAGTGTTGTTTACTATCACATACCAGGGTAATTGAATTATTGTGAGCATTTTGTGTGGGTTTTACCGCACCCACCGTTTCAGTGATCCTCGTATCTGACATACTTACCAAGGCCAGCTAAAGTCAAAAAATAACTGCAATCTCTCTAAAGAGTGCTACACTTCCTCAAACTATTCTACCTTTCAAATGTTTTTTTTTTAAACCTTTTCATTTTTGATAAGAGGTAAGCCCAGGGGGGTGGGGTTGATAAGTGGACTCTGGGGTTTATAAGTGTGGTTGGAGGTTGATGAGTTGACTCCTAACCCTGCAATCTGATTGGTTCATTTGATCATAGTGTTGTGTTATTTGTGTGTACATGTACGTATGTGTACATGTATGTACAGTACATATTGTGTAATTTGTGTTTACATGCATGTATGCATGTACACGTACATGCATGATGTGTACATGCATGTATTTTGTGTACATGCATATATGTGTACATGTATGTACAGTAGGTAGTGGACAAAAAGAGTTTGTTTCAAAACAACCTTTTTTCATGATGAACAGTGGATTGTAGATTGAATGGTGGTCTCCCTTCTCTCTTTATGTACACAATATGCGCTGTGTGACTAAGTAATGAGTATGTTGTGATTAACCCGAGCGTGGGCGGAGGGTTATAGTTAGTCTGACGTGGCCGCCCACTTGGCATATCATGCAAGTGGTCTGGGGACACGCATACTCTTCACTTGTTTTGCTGCCACGTGTAAAAAAGGTGGAGCTGCACGTGACTTTGGCTCACATCTGCATGGTTATAGATCATGTGTGAATGACGTAGTAGCCGATTTGAGCGTTTTGATTGGCTAAAGGAGTGCTGCAACTATCTTTGCAGCAAAAACAAGTGAAGAGTATGCATGTCCCCGGACCACTTGCACACAATATGCCAAGTGGGCTGCCACGCCAGACTAGGTTATAGTAGTCAGTTTGTGTGTGTGTCTGTGTGTGTTGCCGCGTAATCTCTGTTAATACTTGATGGTAGAACTTCACTGACACTCTATTGAAAGCGCCTGATGTAGATAATTTCACGATTCAAAGGATTTTTCAAAACATGGCCAAGGTTAAGACGAAGATCTGTGAGTATTTCGATTAATAGTTTTGCTGGTCACCATTTTCTCAGACCGCACCCCTTGAGCACATTTTTGTTGTAAAATTTGTCAGTCACGCCTACTTACAATTTTAATCATGGCCTTTGATGCTCTGCTTGATCGTGCTTGCGTGGCATCTAAACTGGCCTTGGAATAGCCCTAGAATTTCTGGAACTTGCTGTACCTATGTGAGGCTTAAAGTCTCATTCATCTTTTGCTGGACTATATTCAGTTTGAGTGATTATGAGTTTTGCAATTGTGAAAATACTGGAGTCTGTCCAGTCAGTGAAACTGATGGTCTGCTCTACAAGTTTACTTCGTGCTTTTAAGTTTTTAGTTTGAAGGAATTTCAAAGGGTTGAATGATTTTTCAGAGGGTTGAATGAATTTTCAGAGGGTAGATCACTTCTGTTTGCAGTTGTTTAGATGTACGTAGCATATATCTATGACACTATTTACATCAGGTGTTTGTATTCATAAGCATAAACAGTTATAGCTAGTGGAGGTTGTAGGGTGTAGCTATACATTATGTAGTCTGACTTAACTCAACTGCCTTATTTGGCCAATTAAATACACCCAGGCATTTACTTTTAAGAAAGCTATGTGTTTTTTAAGATAAGTTATTGTTCTAACACAGGGTTTGTTTCTAAAGCATTGGATTCTTCTCCAATGTGGTCACACACCTTAATTATCACACTTTCACTCAGTAGTAATAAAGGGGAGTATTATGTAACTGCTGTAACCATGGTGTTTATTTCAGGTGGTGTATTTGCTGAGTAGCAAGCATGCAGCTAGTATTAGAGCCACGTATAATTCCTTAAAAATGCAATAGATAAAAGCATTCTATGACCAATTGTATTTAAGGGTTAGAAAAAGAGAAAGCACATCAGATTGAGTGACGCATTCATAAACACAAAATTAATTAGTGTATAGATTGGTCAGTGGTATTTTTTCTTTTGTTTTATAAATTATAATCTCATATTATGTTTTGTTTATGTACATATCCTTTCTATAGACCTGCTCAATATTGTCCCACATCCTGTCTATTATCACACTGGCGCCGCACCCTCTGGGGATAGCCAGGGATCCAGCTATCACTTACAATCCAATGTTCGATGTACGGGTTAAACAACATCAAGTACATTGCCTTTGTAATCAGTCAGTCATTGAAGCTCACTGTGTTTCATTATTTTATTTATTTTTTATTGGCTTAAATTTTATATCCCTGCTATTGTGTGCCACAATATACCTCTATTGATTGGAGGTGTTTTGTTATAAAACAATATTATTAGTTTATGCATATTGTATTATTAAAATCCTTAAAAGTTTTATTTGTATTATTATACAGTGTTATAGTCAAATATTTATTTTTTTTCTCTTAACATTTAGTTATTAACACACTTTATTCATTATTGTATTATCCATAATTATGTTCAGGCTATCATAGTTAGCATGTTATTATCATCATACATGTATAGTTACGTGTATTTATCCACAAGTTATTGTGTAATATTGCAATCAGGCCTGGGTTCAATTACAAATCATTAATTGCAACTATGTTTAGAATTACAGTCAATCTGGGAACTTTTGATTAATACTGCAATTACAAATACACCACTTCTAATTACAGTGATATTTCAAACTGCTTTACACATTCAAGCTATTGTCAATATATAGTTACATCTTGGGAACATGTTTTTTTTTAAGGTGTGCATGTGACTAGACTATATAAAATAGATTATTTATTATTAATAAATATTATTAGACTACTAGTTGCAGAGAATAATTAATGAGCCCCACCCAATTTGATACTGCCACTATTATATTCACCTAAAAGGGGCGCGACCCGTTACTATCTTTCAATCGACAACTTGCAAAGACTCATGGACACTGTATTTACATATACCTCGTGCTGCACAGACTAAATATGAAGTGTTATGTCCTTGGTATGACAGTTGAACAGCCCCTGGGAATTGCAGTAAACTGTTAGCACACCTTGGCATACAGGCTACTGATAGTCTGGTGTGGCCGCCCAATTGGCATATTGCGCTTCGGCCACGCCAGACTACATACAGGCTAGGTCACAATTCAGTTTGAAAGGTTAGAATTAGAATGCATTCCTTTTTTTTTTTTCTGGTTTGTGAAGTAGACTGATGCCATGCATTGAATAAAGAGGAATCTAGTCGTACAATATTCAGTACTATACTAGTAGTGTGGTTGTAATTTAATATCTATGGTTGTACATGGGTTTAATTTTATGCATGCTAAAACTCTAGTAGTTATATGCATTCTTTTTGACCGCAAAATACCTCTATGATTAGAGGTGTTTTGTTATAAAAACAATATTGCTAGTTTATCCATATTGTATATTATTGAAATCCTTAAAAGTTTTATTCAGTTGTATTATTATACCATGTTATAGTCAAATTATGTCGGCATTTTCAAGCAGCAAAAAAAGACAATTCAAGTTGCTACTTGTACTAAAGTGACTTGGGAAATGACCCTCTTAATTAATATAAGTTATTAATCTATCCTAATTATAGTTATTAATATTTCATGTATAAATACAGATTCCATTTTTATTACAAAATCAGTTCTTAAGCATTGTTGTTGACTGTTGGGTTCTCATATAGTCTCACACTGATCTATAACACTACTAATGTTTGATGGGTTTGGGTTTTATATTTGCTAAAACTCTGCCCATTATTACTTTTTGTTAAAAATTTAATATGTGCATTTCAACCACTGTATTTTTTAGCACTGAGAAATTTATGTATTTTTGAGCTTCAAAAAAAGGCAGTTCAAGTTGCTAATGTTGTACATGGGTACAAGTTTTATACTCTGCCTACTTTTTCGTTAATTATAAGCATTTTCGACCAATTGGTCCAATTAAAGCTCTGAGCAGATTACATAGTAGCCACTAGATCCTGAGTGTAGAATGGAACGCAACCCTCAACCATTCATAGCACTCAACCTTCAACCACTTCCGAATAAAAAAGGCATAAGCAGTCAGCATGTTATTTTAAGGATATTTGATATCCTATAGGGTGTATAGAATCATTTGCTGCCAACAGTGATTTATAGATACTGCTTCAACACAGAGGCCAAATTGGACTGCTGGGATAATGAAGTACACATTCCAGTCAAGGAGACATTGTTACGTTGGAAGCTGAGGTACCTTGTCTATCTATATGTTACATTCCTCACTACTTTGGTTGAGCTGAAATAAGAGTCTTGTCTGGAGCTGTGTTGTACTCATCCCTGACTACAGGTTAATTTATTCAAGTATGTGAAAACCATTTGTGGAATCTCTCCGCTGCGAACACCATGCATTGCACGGGCCATTAAAAAAAGTGACCTGATTATAGAGGTGTAGTCATTTTAAAGGTAGTTTAGTATGCAAAAATGTACTGTGGGAAGTCAGACACTAAAGACAGTGCATGTCCTCATTCATAGACTGCATGAGGTTCCACTGTGCATAGTCTCAATTTTTAATGCTTGTAAATTTGTGTCAGTCATCAGATAGTTCATTATGCATGCCCATGGAGTTCACTGAGTTTAATTTAGTACACTCGTATATATATTCAAGAATGCCGCATACTGAAAAAGGTGCATGCATGAGTGCGCATGCCATGATGAGTGCCCCTGCATGATATAAAATGGGCTAGCATGCAGGCCAAGGCTGAGAGTTAAAATATTATTGTGTATCCAGGCTTCCTGAGATAATCGCTATATGCCTTTTTAAATTGCATCTGCAATCTATAAAATCAATGTTTAATTGTTAGCGTTAACCCGGCTTTCCCTTATATAATAACTGCATGCATGTCTTTTATCGCGGCCTAGGCTAAAAATTGTGCAGCTGCATGTGTTTTGTCCTAAATGCATGGGCTGTAACCATGCAGCACTTTTAAAATGTATTCAAATGCATAAATCTGTTTAACTTTGTGCTGGTTTTGTAAGAGATAAACGACAGTGTAAACAGGTTATTGAATATACACACGAGGCTGTTATTCAATTAGAAGCCGAGGCGGAGCCGAGGCTTCTAATTGAAATAACAGCCAAGTGTGTATTCAATAACCTGTTTACACTGTAGTTTATCTGATTTGTACAATGGGTAGGGAGTGGCTTGTGGCTGAGTAGTTAGAAGCCATCATCTAACTGCCTCTACAGCATATAAACTCCAGGCGGTGCCTTTGATCTAGGCTCAACCCATAGTACAATTCTTTTTTATTCCATGAATGTGCATGCATATCATGCAGTTTTAAAACATATTCAGGTGCATCATTAACATAATTTTACTTGCACTAGCAGCATATTTCCTAGAATTGTTAATTCCTTTTTAACTCCATAATATTATGTAATGCATATGATAACATGCATGAATTTGTTTAACTAAATTTTTTTTCTTTTTTTATTCCATGTATACATATGCAGCACTTTTTAAAACATATTCAGGTGCATCATTAACATAATTTTACTTGCACTTGCAGCATATTTCCTGGAATTGTTATAATTCCTTTTTAACTCCACTAAATTTGTTTAACTTTTTTCTCTGTGCATGAATTAAGATTGTCTTAACTCATCAATGACCTCTTATATACAGTAGAACACTGAGGTGCAACAAGCTCACGTGATCCAGTTTCGTTTAGAAAAATGGAGTCCAAATTCCATGATGAATTACGTGGCAGCTTGTTTCTTGCTTTTCTGGTGATTTTGGTGATCATGAGAAACCGCTGGGTTCATAGGGTATACAAACCATCCACCTGACAGGTGATCCCATCGATCCCAGCATCATCGATCATCAATTTCATATTTCATTAACACATATAAACACTTATTTTGCTTCCAAAGAAGAATTCAAGAATTCAAGCTCAAAATCAAAATATAAGGCAAAGGTAACCATATAGTATTAAAATGCCGTCATAGCAGAAGCTGCTGCATGCATATCAAAACCGAAATATTGCTAGCGCATGTTGAAATCTCAGGAATGCAATTAGTGCCGGCCTTGTTGCACCTATATAGCTCTGCTTTTTAATACATATATTTGTACAGTATCAATCATTAATTTACAATAACTGCATGTCTCACCTTATACTCTTAGATAGTGATAAAGGCATGCAACGACGCTATGCTTCAGTACTGCTCAATTATATTCACTAAGATCATGTATTCATTGTTAGCTTGACTAAATCATTCACATACTACAATATTAACTGAACTTTGTTTGGGAAACTACATGTATGTACCTAGACGACCTAGACGATATACCATGAAATTGTTCATGCATGCATGCATGCATGCAGTTTGGTATTCTATCATCAGCCTGGAATCATTAATATTAGGATAATAAAAATCATGAATGATGCATGTTTTTTTAATATGTGCAGCCAGAAATGTGGTTTGCAAGAATATAACTGCAGTGCAGATTTGTTTGACAAGCTAGGAAGTTTAAAGCATCAATATAATTATTAATGGGAAGGATTTGGGCTGCCAATGCCGTCTCGCCTGCAACATGCACAGGACCGGATTTAATTTGTGCAAAATTTTATCATTTGAGAAAATTGCACAATAAATTTCTCACTATAACTTTTCTGGCTGTATATATAATTATATTCAAGTTAATATTCTTTTATTAATGGTGTACATGCATGGTGATGGTTACTGTACTACACCGCATTATAGCTCTATCTTATTGTGTAATTTCTGAATGAAATAAATCAATTCAAAATTTTAAAACTAATATTATTCACTCCACTAACGATTATGATTGTGACTCAGTAAAATTGAATTAATTTTAGATCGGTTATTACATAACTATTAGATCTTTACATGCACATTGTCAATGATGCATGTGATGAATGACCTCATTCACTGAATGAATAGTATAAAAACAAACTCCGCAGGTAGCCTGCCTGATCGTTAGTATACTGAAAACTTGCAAGTCATGTAAAGTTAAACCAAAAATACATGTCATGCAGCATAACTGATACAGCAAATGGGGGATAGCAAACAAGAATTTCTGGAGGCTTTCCGAAATAGAGATAAAGAGAAGGTTTTGACTTTACTGAAGATCACTAAAACAGTACCTTCGGAAATAAAATACGATGACAATGTGACGCTACTACACCATGCTGCTGATATTGGTTGGACTGACGTTTGTCGAAGATTAGTAGAACTCTATCAGGTGGACGCGCACGCAAAGAGTAATCTTGGATCTACAGCCTTACACTATGCCTGTGGTGCCTGTGATGACCATGCAGATACTGTCAAGTACTTGGTGAACCAAGCTCACTGTGACCCATTGGCAAAAAGCAATAACGGATACACTCCATTCATGATCAGTAGTGGCCAGTCGAGAATCTTTTTACAGGACATCATCGGTATATAGTTCACTTTGCACCCATGAAAATTGTGTGTGCATGCATTGGCAATAGCTACCATAAATTTAAAACACCATATACTTTGCTTATTGGATAATACCGTGCAGTCATGCATGATCTATAGGTGCAGGAACTAGTCCATTAGTAGCATCAACAGAATAACCGCCTATATCTTGTAAGGAATTCAATGAACATTAAATTTTTTTAAATTGCTTCAGTATAATACTTAAGTTTGATCTATATAAGTGCAAAGTGAAACGGGACTGAATGGACTCAGTTTAGTTCCACCTATATAGTTATGACTTTACTGTATTATCCAAAAGTATCATGGTATACTTTCATAACATTGTTTTATGGTAGGCACCCATGCAGTTTTTGGGTGCAAGCCAGAATGGGAATGGCTAGTCTTACTCCAAAGACTGATAGGTTTTTTTTTTCAGCAGCATGCAGCTGAAACAGCTATATGTAGATATTGCAGTGCTACGACTATATACATTTTTATTATGTAATTATTTCTTTCCGGCACAGACAAGTCGAAGAAGGAGGGATTTTCCAGTGTTGTTGAATATATTAAAACCAATTTTGGCAATGCAGTGATAGATTACACCTTTTACTTTGAAAGAGCAGCAGCACAAGGCACTGTGACAACAAGACTATCCAGTGTTGGTAAGTCATGAATTCATGACTGATACATTTTAGTACTGTGACTCATCAGCAGTGATAAAATTTCACATCATGGTATATGTATAACCATGCCTGCATCTATGTGTTCCTCATATGCTGGGGACAAAGTATATGCAGCACTATACACCTATAGGGAGCTGAGTTTGCATACATGCATGCATGGGCATTAATGCTGGCAATAATTATATTCATTTCATGCACTATAGCTGCATGCATGCATGAATAATTAAATTAAATTCATTGTGTTATAAAAAAACAAAATCTTTCCTGATTCTGCCCCCATTAGTCGCTTAATGTATGAGCACTGCATGTATTATACTCAGACTTATTCTCTAGTTAAGAGAGGAATCAGATGGCCATCATGCAGCACACAGCAGATTATTGCATGCCGCATGCACTTAAATTGTTCATCAATGGGCCGGCCTATATATACTGGGCAATGTATTTAAGTGCGTTGTTGAGTTGAGGATTTGCTCATTAATATTCAATGGCAATTATATTTCAATAATTTACCATTCATAATGTATGAAGTATATGCTCGAAGTGCGTGGGCGAGGTGTATAGCTGTATAATTAATGAATTTTAGATGGAATATATAGCAAATCCTCAACTCAATGTGAACAGACTTTAGTCAGCCACTAGCTCTGCACCTATATAGTCTCGCACAGCGGACATGCAGACCTCTCAATGCGGAAAGGGTCTGGGCTTGGCCAGACTGACGTGCATAATTATAGCTCAATGTATAGCAGCGAATGGTTCAGTTATACCACTGCACCCGGCATGCATTCTGCATGCATGCAGTTGATGCATGGTATAATCAAAAAGCTCTTGATTATACTTCTAAACCAGCATACACACCGGACCCCAAGGTGATTTCCACACTATACGAAATTGGCGATCTTCAAGGCAAACACAGGCAGTTTCCCCTGCATGCACAAATTTTATCAAAAATGGTGCTCTTAATTCATTTCAATTAACTTAATTATTATATAACTGCTGCGTGCTAAATTTTCTGTTCATGTTGGCTTTATTTGTTACAGCATTAATTGTAGCATTGAATCAATTCATGTGACTTCTATTAATTATTT
Source organism: Chalinula nematifera (assembly GCA_036873525.1). Taxonomy (NCBI): domain Eukaryota; kingdom Metazoa; phylum Porifera; class Demospongiae; order Haplosclerida; family Chalinidae; genus Chalinula; species Chalinula nematifera. The sequence goes on along the minus strand of JAYJLX010067941.1, from coordinate 6,221 downwards.
GTGCAGTGAATATAACTAGATTAAAATGCATGCATTAATAATCATTACATGCATGCAGCCTATAATCAACTTCACTTACAACCATTGACACCATGCACATACACTGGTGGAGCCACCAGTCAGGTATGCATGGGGGTATTTACCTGACCACTTTTCTACCAGTAATCCAACTTTTTTACAAAAAGAAATTCTGTCACAAATGTACTTATACCTGACCACTGACAATATACCTGACCATGACAATATGGTGGCTCCACCACTGACATAGATGTGGAAGAGGCCTTGGTATAATTACTGCCAGGGATACTCCAAGTCTCGCGTAGCCAGATCCTCCCACTTTTGCTTCACGTGGTGAGGGTCTGGAAACCTTTCTATTATACTGCATGCTCTCGTCCAGCACTGCACCTCGATTCGAGGTGCAACTATAAGTGGTAGGCGGGTCTTATGGGGCTTCTTAAGTGCTAAAACATGATTCTCTTGTTAACTGATAAGGAAAGCACAAGAAGCCCCATAAAACCCGCCTACCACTTAGTTGCACCTTGAATCGAGGTGCAATGGGTGCTGCATGGACAAGATAGAGCAGACAGGAAGGTTTCCAGCATGCAGACCCTCATGATTAGCACGTGAAGCAAAAGTTGGAGGGTCTGGCTATATGCGAGACTATAGGATACTCCCCCCATGCTACAGCCTTGCAGACCCCATATCCAGTGCGGCGGGTCTGGAAACCGTCCTTATCCTGCATGGCCGAGCCAAGCAGGCACAGGGTATATTGTCAACCGATACAGCCTTCCGCTATAGCATGCATGCAATCACTGATAATCAACACACTTGCATATACACAAGCATGCAGGCCACACATGCACCTTCCACTGTAATTAAGACAATTGCATCAGGTATAACCACATCATGCATGCACACACACATATATATATACAGACATAGGCCACATGCACATACTGTATACGTGTCTTTGCGGCACCGAACAAACTATGTAGCTGTGCAATATGGGGGAACATGATGTATGCATGTCTCACTGCATGACACCGCACACTCCGGCCACCCCTTACATTAACATTATTATATTCTCACTCTGATACTATTGTGTCCCCATAACCCTATATAGCTTTCATGCAGTTGTATAGCGTTACACTACACTTGAAGGAAAGCTGGGGACATGATTGCCTGTGTATATAATGAACAAGCCTATATATTGTATGCAAAGTAAACATCGAAGGATCCATTTTGGGTATATATATTTGCCTGCATATAAAATGGCTATTATAAACAGTTAATTTGAATGATCAATCTCAACTGTACTGATATGCCTTGAACATACAAATAGCCAAAATATATTTATACTTATATACTTTTACAGGAAATGTGTATATATGCATGCATAATTTATGCTCTATAATTGGTTTCTATTATAGGTCTGTTTGGTGCTGCTGGTACTGGTAAAACATCAACAGTGAGACTATTAACAGATCAGGAACCAGAAGATGAACATGACAGCTCACCAGTAATGAAACCAGAGGAATTTTACAAAACCACTGAGGATAATATCACCGTAACCGGTGCTGGTGCCAATGATGTGGCCAATGAGGACAGTGACTGGGATTCTGAGAGTGATGAGCCTGTGAAATCAAGTGGGCTTCCTGAGACCCAAAAACACGTTCGTGCTGCTAAGCAAGACATATTGATTGCTGAGGGAGACAGAATAATTAAGGAGTGGATGCCAGCAACTCAAGAAGTGTTAATACATAGGTTAGGTAATTATGTAGCTACACTTGCACTGACAGAAGCAAAGCAGGGAACAGCGGACTCCATAGATGCTGCATGTTCATTAATCGATGGGTTTTCAATTGTTGAAAGGAAGGAGGAAATTGAGACGAATTTGGGTGATATTGAGATGGGTGAATCTATACCAATCGAGAGTCATGTAGATTCAGTAGCACAAACAAATCCTATTGCCTGTGTGAGTGACATTATCAAAAACATTCTCGAATTCGCTGAATCCAGAAAAGATCTGCAAAAGCTTGGTATCACTCATTTTGTGAGTATGTGTGATACTGGGGGGCAGGCAGCTTTCCTAGATATTGCTCCAGCTTTGTTAAGCTTTAATTCAGTCAATCTTGTTCTTTTCAAGCTTAATGAATCATTAGACGATCCAGCTAAGTTTTTTTATTGCATCAAAGGCCAAATTGTTGGCTGTGAAAAAAGACAAATAACCACACGATCACTCATCTATTCCATGGTGTCTTGTAAGTCCAAGATTATGGCACCAAGAGTCAAGGGTAAATTGACAGAAGGGAGTCAATATCGGAAACCTGCATGTTTATGATTCTTGGTACACACTTAGATGAGTACAAAAAAATGGAAGCCAGTGGAAAAGTTTACCAAAGCAAGGAGGAAATAAATGTCACATTAAAACACGATCTATCTGATTTCGAAGATTGCCTTCATCCAAATAATAATAAAATAGTATTTTCATTGAATACACGTGCTCGAAATTATGTGACAAAGCAATTGGCCTCAAAAATTCGAAAATTAGTAATGGATAGGTATGTTGAAGTAGAAATACCAGTCTCTTGGTATATTTTTCATCTGGCCATGATTAAAATAAAGCAGACTGACAAGAAAAGTTATGGAATGATTTCCTTGTCTACCTTGATTAGTATTGGTAGCACACTCACTGAAATGCCTCCTAAAGAAACTCAAGCAGCTTTGCAATACTTCCATGATTTGCGTATCTGCTTATATTTCCCAACTGTAGCTTCCAATGTGGTGTTTACCGATCCACAATTCTTGTTTGACAAAATATCCGAGATTTTTGCCTTATCACAAGGGAAGGGTAAAGGTCGAGTGACCATGAAGGAGTTCAATAAACTCACGAAATATGGGAAATTCAACAAAAGTGTTTTAGGAAGTATTTGCAAAGAGTTCAATGAAATATTTTCTCAAACTGACTTTCTGTCGCTCTTGTGTCACTTGTTCATAGTGAGCAAAGTCCCAGATACAGAAGACTACTTTATGCCAGCTCTTCTTGTTGAACATCCAGACCCCTGTGCTGAGTTTCTTACCAGCAGCTCACCATCAATTGAACCATTACTGCTTTCATGGGACACGAGTGTCCCCAACGGTCTATTTACCTCACTAACGACTAGTCTTCAAGCTGTAGAAGGATTCAACAATATTCGGTTCATCATGTCTCCTTCTGACAACCAGTATCGTAATAGAATAACACTAAATTGTTCTGATCTAGGTTTCAAAATCAGGTTAATAGAATGTACCACTTTTGTTGCTGTTGCAGCATTGGTCTCACCTACTGAAGTAATTGTTGATCATTGTGTTAAGCTGCACAAAGCAATACTGAAGTGTATTGGCAAGATTGCAGAACAGTTTAATTGGATGCCTTTAGTAGCATACCCAGAAAAAGCTTTTCTTTGTAAAATAGAGCAGTGCAGTGCACGAGATGGCATTCATTTCTGTTACCTTGACAATTCACACAGAGTAATTTCCTGTTCCAAAGACAGTTCAATAAGAATACCTGCTCAGCGAGATTCTCATTTGATTTGGTGGGGAAAAATAGGCGTAAATATCATTATTTTATATACTCATGCATGCATATCATATTAATTTGTCCTTCAAATAGAAAATCTGGATGACCCTAAACTATCCATCTGTTCAGCAGTTATCAAGGCTCTTGATACTCGTCTAGATTTATTGTCTGATGCTGCCATAGGAAGTATTGATAATTTAGCAAGAAAAATGTATGCTAAATCATTGATAGCTGAACCTGTGAAAGATGACCCTTCCAAAACATTAGATTCCTTGTTAAAGTGTTTCAAAGCAGGTATTAAACTTGAACAAAGCCCAAGTAACTTGAACACAAAAGTGAGAGACTTTTTAAATGCTCTAAAGGAAATTGGGGGTGGTTTGGCCACAGCAGTTAATGCCATTAAAGAAGACATCACTAAAGAATTGGGCAGTACTAGTCCCTTTGTGGCCGCATAAGATGAAAAAGGCTGAGAAATTTATGGGAGTATATGGCTGTGGCAAAACCAAGTTATCTGATGGAGGATACTTTTTATACAATATGTAGTGGGCATGATGAACTGATATAGGGCTTGCATGAGCATGCAATTTTATTTTTTAAAATAATATATTTTTTATAACTCATGAAATGAAACTGAGACATGCCTAATGTTTCATTCAAAAATCCTTCTACTCATTTTAAGCAGTCAAAACAAGCAATCAGAATTTTACTTAATTTTTGTATCATTTTATCCTTTCTTGTTAAGATTATCTTATTAAGATTATTGAATAGTCAGAAAAATATAACGGTCAGAACATACATAGTCGTGTACAATTGCTAGCTAGAGTTTATACTGGTTAAGCTTAATACATGTGGTATCCTCTAGCAATAAGAGCCCAACATAATAAAGTATCATTATGTATAATATGCATGAATGCATGATAATAAAGAAAACTGAATTTTTTTAAGTCAAAGTTCAGTAACTCCGTATTATACTTCTCATAAATTGTCCTTGAACATGTACTGTGCATGACAATGAAGAATCAGCAGAGTATTTATTACTGATCTGAAAAGTTTCGTACTTTTAAACTGAATCATAATTAAACAATGTTAACGTTGTTGTCTATATATTCAGCTTAACTGTAAAAGGAAATTATATGAAACCTTAAGCTAATAATCGATACATATATAGTGCAGGTCATTTTCAGGTGAAACCCGTTTTTCCCTGCCGGATAACATCATAGCAATATTCAGGTTTAACCCAATTACACCAGCACCATTAACTTTTTTTTGTGATTATACTAATCACACTTTAACTTTAAATATTAAATTAATACTAATTTTATTGGGGCGAGCCTGAGCGAGCCCCACACTAGTCGAAAATCTTGCTTGCTTGCTTGTTGGTACGTATTCCGTAATATATCTTTTATAACGCTACAATGAAAAATGGGACTGCCAGTCTGCCACGTGCACAAAGTAAACACACCCATAGCAAACAATGGATGCGATCAAGACCGTGAAGTCTGCTGCACTGTGCTGTTTTTCCCATTCTTAAAACTGATCTAATAAAAAAACACAGCTGCACTACTTTGTGTTCCTACTCAACCGGAGCGTCTTTGTTATATATACAAGCTTTCCAACAGCAAGAGCCATGAAACGGTCAGTCACAAGTCAGTACTATACTGCGGGTACGATGTACTAAGCTTCTGCTGTCTCAGTGTATTATGTATGGACTATTATTTCTTTTTATCTTCATATAAGCTCTCTATAGTACTAACACACTGTCTGGCAGTGACTCAACCTGATAAACTAGCTCAGTTCCAAGGTGGCTTATAAGGTAATAAGCCTTGCTGCTTCAAGTGTAGGCTTATAGTAATGTAATCCCTTGTTTCTGTGTATGCTACAGTCCTTTATGTAAGCTTTCTATTATTCTATACTAACACATTTGTGCTACCTGGCAGTTTGCTTTCTTTGCACAACAGCTTAATCTCGTATGCACTAGAGTACATCTAAAGTCAACTATGCTTCTCGTGAAGGCTCGCCCCATCATTGTTGTACAATCGTCTAGTTATTTTTAATTTTACCACATTGGCAGATTGAGCTATACTCATGTCCACATAACATAGTGTTATGTACATGTATTTCAGAATTTTATTTGTAGTGCTAGTTTTATTATACCCGATTTTACCAGAAATCTAAAGCAATTGAAATGTATTACCTATAGCTGATATTGCCAGAAAAATAAGTCAAGAAATAAAACCCGAAATCAACACCCTGAAAATGATTGTTCTATAAAACCCGAAAATGACTAGCATGTCAACAATGCAAGTAATAAAACACAGAACAAAATCACTGTTAACCATTCACTCATTAATTATTACTAATAACTATTATTATATGCTTTATAATTGCATGTATTACAATTGCTAGTTTAGTTTTTGGATCGTTGTTGACTTGTTGTTTTACTAGTACTTCTTGAAACTATATTGTTGAGGTGAAATATCACACAAGTGATCCAATATTCTGAATTTTTAATAGCCAAGTCACTACAGTTTAATTATATAAAGTTTGATGTACAACTAAATGATAACACTAGAGGACATATAATATTTCCTTCATGCATGATTGTTATTTACTCAACTATGTCTGTGTTTAAATTAAGTTATGGAAGAAAGAATTTCTTTAT
>JAYJLX010067830.1:12935-27316 GCA_036873525.1 Chalinula nematifera | reverse complement strand
GGCAGTCATTACATTGATGATTATCAGTTGAAAGCTTTGTTGCATGGTAGTTTGCCACTGGTAAATTTGTGTACAGCAAGGAATATGTACATTTAGTACTAGTTTTTTTTTTTTTTTAAATCAGTTTAACTATAATACTTTTCAAGTTCTTACCATTTCTATAAGTGCAGTACAAAGACAGCTTTAACAAAACAATATCATTTCAAAGTGCAGCTTAATTATACAAAAAAAAAACACTATTATATACCAACTGGGCAATAAAAAAATGCTGAAGAAGTAATAAACAGATCATGGTTCATTTTGTATCTAAAATCAGCACTCTGCATTCACATTTCATGTCAGAGCTCATACTAGGTTTGATCACAAAATCATCATATTCTATTTCAGGATAGAGACCATCTACTGCCATGTAAGAGTTAAATACCACCATATTAGAATCCCGAAAATGCTTCTCAATTTTTGTTCGTTTATCTTCATGCATCATAAACTGGTAGTCATCTACTCCGAACATTAAACCTTCTTTTTTGAAAATTGCAATGGCATACTGATTTTGCTTTTTCCTTCTATACTGTACTAGAGGAACTTTGAAAGCAATTACAATTGTAGCCACAAAATCTTCATCTTTCCATATTTCTACCAGCAAAAATCCAGAGCACCCTTCAGTAAATGTGGTCAGTTTTTTCTTAAAATCGAAACTGGCTGTAAAACCTGGCTTGATGTGTTCACTATCACGGTGGAAAAAACAACCGGCATATGCAAAAATTTGACACGGTCGAACAATGGAAGATTCAGTTCGATTCGCTATGGTAATGATACACTGTCGTGACCTAACTGAATCGGAACTTTCTAACATCCTTGCAACTTTTAATCCTGCAATCATCCCTGCTGTTGTTACTGCTGCCGCCATATTTGATACCTGTGATACTAAGCTAATAACAAGGATAGTCCCAACACGTACACTGGTTTGCTCCGCCCTTTTAGTAGTTTGTGTTTTAGCAAGACTTAAAATCTTTTATAATTTTCTTAAAACAAAAAAATTATATTCTGATGTTGTGTGATGTCTAATTTTCATCAGATTCATTGAAGCCTATAATTATGAATAATGTTAAAAACATTTGCATATTGTATTTCTCTGAAATTTAATTCCGATTGTTTTGTATCTAGTGAAACTATAACACGCCTGATTGAATATTATCTACTAATCACACTGGACCGAGTATTATAAAATTCGTTAAATTTACTTTTACAGCTGAAAACTTCTCTTACAGTTAATGCAATAATAAAACATCACTTTTTACACTGTTTTCAATCTTTCCATTGAAATTACTAATAAACATTTGAATCGACCTTCTGCATGATATCAATTGGCCATTGCAGTTGCACATTTTTGTAGGCGAATTGAAAATGTGTTAAGAAATTTTAATCTAAGGAACACATCTTATTTCCATGAATCTATTCTTTTAAAAATCATCAAATGGCAGATAACAAAATTGTTTAGAAGTGCATGTTACATGTAATAGAGTGTGATGAATATAATAATGGACTTCCAAGAAATACACTGCAGGGAGCCATTTAACTAAATCCAGTTAGTTTAATATAATACAGTTGAACCTCCAAACAAAGAACACTTTACAATACAAAATTGAACACTTTGCTATCTTCAAAGATTGTCTTCACTCCTCAGAATTCATGGAAGACTTTTATTGATTGCAACACTATTTCAGGTTGTACACCATCTGCTGCCATATACTGTTACAAAAATGTTTTCCTACAGATTTGCAAAATATTTGTTTGATCTTGTTTTTTCATATACATGTACAATGTAGAACCCCAAATTTTCAATTTTGTCTTTAAAAGATCCCAAGGTACTGTATATTTGAATTTTTCATCTTTGCTGGGAAAAATACCAGAGCATCCTGCACTATCACTATAAACATAAATGAACTTTTTACAAAATCGAGCAGATTGAATCCATGCAACGAAATATATTCAACAAAAAGAAGTCTTGAAGAGATATAAGAAAGGAACAGAAATGAAGGGGAAATTGCTATAAAACTGTTCTTATGACAGTATTTTATGATGCAATAAAATCTTTAGGCAAAACATCTACAATTCGCTACCATTTTACAACCATTTTTGGTGGGCGTTAATTAGACTCTACTTGCTGCATAAGGTCTATTGAACTGAAAGAAACTCATTTTAAAACCATGCCCTTTCCAGCAAAGGTGCATACATACATTGTATATACATGTATACATACAGTAAATATGTAACTATAGCATTCAAGAGTGCCTTTTTACACTCTTAAAGAAATTGTATAATTTTAAATTTTAGTTGCATGTATGTAGCACATTTTAAATTGATAAGGTGAATTTAATTTTTTTTTCTGCTTAAATAATTATACACGTGTATACATAACATAATAAAAGTACTAACTTTCAACAGTACGCATTTGGACATCAATGATAAAAAAAGAACAAGTAAAAATCCCACAAAAAGAACTTTAACTAATAGTTAAAGCACGGTTCACAGTGCTATACTGGGATTTAATATCACAAGGGATGTGGTCAAGAGGGCTGATATAGCACGAGGCGAAGCCGAGTGCTATATCAGTGCTCAAGACCACAACCCGAGTGCTATTAAATCCCAGTATAGCACAGTGTGAATTGTGCTTTAAAATGTTTATAAGTATTGTGTGGGTGCATCAAAGTGCTTGACAAGATATCAAAGAGAAGAAACTTGCATTGAAAAACACGAGGTACATGTAAGTCTAAGTTCAAGTTGTGCTTCCAGCAACGAGTGCTATATCTTGTAATATTTCGATGAAATGTTGACCCCGGGTTCTATATCGAGTGCAATTCCAGCCAAGGGTTCTTTACCGAGTAAAAAACATCCGACCAACAGTTCTATACCATGAATAAATGAGCAGTCGGCACTTTTGATACACCCACGCAGTATACTATAAATCAAGTTAACCGCCTCTCGCATGAATTTCACCAAGTGGCAAACTGGGAGATACAAAAATTGCTGCCTAATGGTTTAAACAAATTTATGAAATGTAGAAATACAAAAAAAAATTCTAAGAAATACAATAATTATAGTTATTCAAATATTCATCACACTTGAATCGGCTTATTTTCATAAACCATTACTTAAACTTAGTCAAATACACTGCATGCATGCAATTCGACAAATTCTTACTTGCATGCAAATCTACAGAATATTAATTGTTATACGTGCATGTAATATACTTTTAAAATGTACATTTTCAGCATACTATATTGTATATTCGTAAAACATACCATTACAATTAGCATAACTACAGCATAAAAAATATGAAGCATATTTACACAATTTTATTTCTTTATTGTTCTACAGTTCTTATTTATGCCAGCGGCAGGGAAGGGGACAGCTAGGGGAGTGGGAAATCTGAAACTTTCACTGTGATACGACACTTTGTTTCATTGTCTATGACAAGTTCAATGAGCAACTCGCAGTGTTCTACATGTATTTCAGGACGCTTGCCTTCTACTGCTAAATAATATTCAAAATAGACCGTGTCCGCCCTTTTCTTAAAATGATCTTCGGTTTTCTTCTTTCTTTCCTTCGAATCATTTGTTTTTTTGCTTTCAGTTAACATTACTCTGTAATCCTCAATCCCAAATAGTTCGATTTTTTTATTGAAAACTGCAACTGCAAATTTATTACCTTTTTTTCTTTTATACTGCATCAGGGGAATGCTAAAAGGAATTGCAACTGTGCACACAAATTTTCCATTTTTGCTAATATTCATAGAGAAAATCCCAGCACATCCTGCAGCACTAAACCGATTCTTTTGGAAGCCACACTGCCTTGAATCATTTGGCATAATAGCAGTTAGATCATCCGACGGGCACGATATTCCATGATATCCAAAGCATTGACTCACTTTCAAACTTGCAGATCTGGTTTCGTTTTGTATTTGGAAATTGCATTGCCTATTTGTTTCAGTTATGTACTTGAATCCTTGTTTACACAGATCCGACATAATCCTGGCATTCCCTTTTTTCTCTTGTGGTCCGGCAGTTATAGCTCCAGCAGTTTCAGTAGATTGCTGATTAATTAATTCATCTAAAAACTCCAAAAGTGGGGTCGCAACTTGTCCTCCTGCCCGTAGAACTTTCCGCAATTGTAACAGGCCTACTAAAGTAGTACCTATTCCTACTGCTGCCGTTGCCATAGGTGTTTTTTTTTTACTTTGCCTACAAAGAATGTTCAGTGTGATTTCAAGCTTTACAAAGCTCTTTTATACCGTATGCATGTACATGTAAATAATCATAAAAATAGATTCATGTGGAGTTAATTATTGTCACATTAATGAATTATGATAAATAAGATTAAATGCGAGGTTATTGTATGTACAATGTAGATCAATATACAGCATGGAACATACAGTGAAACTTCCGATAATGAAAACTCCCTTTAATGAAAACCTCTATAATTATAATGAAAAGATTTTGAGGTCCCTTTCCCAGCGAAACAATGTTTAAGCAACCTCTCTTTAAAGAAAACCTCCGACTAATGCGGTAATCTTTTGGTCTCAAAAGTTTCATTGTTCGGAGGTTCCACTGTATATACATGTAGCTACATTATTAGGGAAATAGCCTATATTTATAACACTTTATTAACTTCACATTAATGGTATCGGTATATGTCTACACATAGAAAAAGCTAAGAGTGTTCAATAAAGGCTATAGCTAGTTTACATAGCAACAAAATAGCAGCTCAATTTATATGCATGGGCAGTTTGACCTTTTGATGCTGTACCAGTGTACCTGTCACATCTTATAAGCTCATTCTGTCGCTATGTAAACCAGGCTTATAATGTGGTTATTAGTGCAGATGTCATCCACATACCTTTTACCACCTCTTCTTTTCTTCTGGATGTCATCGGGTCGAGGCAATGGCTTGATCCGCTTTACTGGAGGTGGCTCCACCACTCTATCGATACTCTTCTTAATCTTCTGAGCTAACTCTACACATAAAATACACACACAATAAATGTTAGTATTATATGCACACACATACACATATATAATAATAGATGAAGCTCTGTAACGTGCGAATATTGGATGGTCAATATGACTGACCTTCCCCTAACTCTCCATTTGTCGACTGATGAAAGCTATCTACTCTGGCAGCTAAAGCACATTTCGATGCGACTAGTTTGGCAGCTTTCTTTCTAAACTCCTAAATAAGCAAAACGATAAATGGAACTTACTATACATAAATGATAACTACAACAATGTACGTGTATAGCAAACTAAATAACAGATTTAAGGCCTTTTCACACTATCACTTGAAAAGCACTTTGATGTGCATTGATCGCGTTCACACAAGACCACGTGAGACACGAAGCGTTCTGATGCGCATTCAAAACCGATCCACCTTTGGAGGTGGATTGAAGCAAACCGAAGCGTTCTGTGAGCCAAAATGTTCCGTTTTTGCTGTTGTTACGATGGGAGAAGGACTTATAAATGTCTAGATGTGAATAAAAGCATCGTATTTACCTTTGGGAATGCCTTTTGACCGTTCAGAAGCTCACGCTCTAACGAGGTAAGCCATTTTCTTCGACCTCGAGCGCATACATCGCTTTTAGAGGCGCGAATAACAGCATGGTACTCGAGGCCATTTTTTTGTCCCCGCCTTCCAATGTTAAATGTTTAATTATTTTTAATGAATTTCATTAGTGTGAACACAATCAATGCGCATCATTACACTTGTGTATTCCAAACGCCTTAAAGTGCTTTAGAAAGTGCTGTAGTGTGAAAAGGCCTTTAGACAACAGATGTACGTATGTACATGTACACGTACATATTAATGTACAGTATATAGCACTATACATGAATATACACATAAATGCATGCATACATCATGATGGTCTACCTCAGGAGTGGATTGAACGATTTCTGAGAAGTACACGAACCCTGTATGGGGAAGTATAGTAGCGGTAGAAAAACCAGCCAGGGTCCTCTTTTGAGCTCCAAGCACCTATTGAAAAAAAAAAAAAAACACGGATTTAAAAAAGGTCCATTTTTGTGGCCATTCCATGTGGTACAATACTATACAGTATTATAAGATACCTGAATATTGCAGGCAGGCATTTTTGATAATGCTGTCAATCCTCCAGCTATACCTACATACAGTACATAAAAAACACATGAATTGAATACATGTACATGTGTATGTCTTGTGATCAAAACAAATAAAAACTACGATAATCCATGGTTTTAACAAAATAAAAAATAACTTCTTTTGGCTTCCAAAATGCATTGTATCATTTAGACATACTTTAATGTAAACCCAATACACAATACCATGCCCACCTCCGTTATGTGGATAACTCACCCATTACTTTGGCAGCTATGGTTGAACCCAATATAACCGATAGATTAGGAGCAACATAACTCATTCTTGATTCCACATACTCCAGAAGCTTTATCTTCTTCTCGTTTAGCTCGAATCCCTATAAACCACAAACTAAATAAAACAGAAAGAAACAAAACAATACCTCTAATACTGTACATGTACAGTACAAGTAATTATACTAACACAAACATCTCTATGTATTAGTGTTGTTTTAGCTAACTACATGTATAAACTAAAAGTATTTTTTAGTTGGTCAATATTAAGTTTAGTTAACTAACTAAACCAACTAAATCATTTTTCAAGCATGTTAAACTAACTAATAACTAACTAAAATAAGTATTGATGCTCTAAAAACTAATATTGAAAGGAAGCGTTGAACTGATGCATACTAAAGTGCAACTGCTAACAAATTATTGCATATCCTATATCATACCATATGACACATTCGTTATGTACATACTATCAAATGTTGTGGTCTGTGTACCAAATGTCTGGGTTATCTACATCAGGCTCTGGGACGTCAACGCGAGGCTTCGGGACGTTGACGCAAGGTTCTGGGACGTCAACGCGAGGTTCTGGGACGTCAACGTGAAGTTCTGGGATGTTGACGTGAGGTTCTGGGACGTCGACGCGAGGCTCCAAGACGTCGACGCAAGGCTCTGGGACGTCGACACGAGGCTCTGGGACGTCGACGCAAGGCTCTGAGACGTCACCGTGAGGTTCTGGAAAAGTCAACGCGAGGTTCTAAGACGTCGACGGGAGGTTCTGGGACGTCAACGCGAGGTTCTGGGACGTCAACGCAAGGTTCTGGGACATCAACGTGGGGTTCTAGGACGTCAACGCGAGGCTCTGGGATGTCGACGTGAGGCTCCAAGACGTCAACGCAAGGCTCTGGGACGTTGACGCGAACTCTAGGACGTCAAAGCGAAGCTCTGAGGCATTGACGCAAAGCTCTTGGACGTCGACAAGAAGCTCTGGAACGTCAATGTGAAGCTCTGGAACGTCAACACAAAGCTTTGGGACGTCAATGCGAAGCTCTGTGATGTCGACGAAATTTTCAATTTTTTTTAATTTTCATTTTTCAATTTGCCTTACAAAAATGTACAACTGCAATGGCCAATTGATATCATGCAGAAGGTCGATTCAAATGTTTATCAGTAGTTTCAATGGAAAGATTGAAAACAGTGTAAAAAGTGATGTTTTATTGTTGCATTTACTGTTAAAACCATCATAAAAAGGTTCAAATTTTGTATTTCTGTACAGTGGAATGGCCTTGAAAATGGTTTGGACACTTGGTACACAGACCGTGGTTCAGTATGAAGTCAACAAACTAAAAGGTGTTTCGATTTTAAAGCTAACTATAACTAACTAAAATTACGTCCCTTGGTTGCAAACTAACTATAACTAAATAAAATTATTTTTCAAAATTGAAAACTGACTAAAACTAACTATAATTTCTTTCCAGAGCAGAAAACTAACTAAAACTAACTATATTATAACAATGCTAAACTAAAACAACACTACTACGTATACATATGGACACTAATGTAAGGAAATGCACCACAAGAGAGGCTCAATATATAAAAGCTTATAAAAATGTTTTAACATACCACATCACACGCTTCTACTATTATATCCACTTCATCTTTCTCTAGCGCCTGACTATAATATATAAAAGAATACTATTAGCATTAGACATATAATTAATAATACAAATAGAGTACACAGGAAAATATGCTTAAAACAAAAAAAATTGGAAGAAGTTTTTCGATTTAAACTAAGGTTACAGGCGTACAATGTAGAATGATTAAGGTGAACACAATGTCCTATCATTATTATTGACTAACCCCTGTGTTGTGGAGGCTGTAACTGATACAACCATTACGGTAGCAGCTGGTAACATGTCAGATAAATCGGCTTGGGTAACCTCCAGGTCATTCTTTAACATCTAAACATAGGATATGTTTATAATATAGACATATATAGCAGTTACGTTTGTGTTACTATATATAGTAGTAGTTACACCGTGTGTTACTATATATAGTAGCAGTTATATCATACCTTGACTGTGTGTAGATACTCCAGGGGGGTGTGTACGATGGTATCTAGCTCAGGGAATCGCTTAGAATATTTATCCTTTACATATTTATGAACAGTGACTAAAACAAACACACTCAAAGATAAGCTATGTTTACTGGTCACACGATATACTTACATATTTCGTTGTCAATGTCAACCAGCAAGTTATTTGACTCAACAATAACCTGGTATTCAGGGTTTGCTTCTACTGGTCCTATAACTTGGAAAGAAACAGGAGATTACCATTGACTTGTATAACGTATGGAGTGAATACGGTATATACACAATGTGTATATGGCAAGTACATGTGTATCATTAACTAACAATTGGTTGAATCTGAGCTGTTTATGTAATGATCCACCTTTTCGATAACTTCTCTCAGCTAAATGATACAATAAAAGCCGAGTATTATTGGAAAATGGAATTAATTAATTATAAGCCCCACCCCTTCTAAACTCAGCGCCAAAGTTTGAGTTGCCCAAGTTACTCTAAGTAATACTAACCCAGTTCCTTTACACCATTTATTTATCCTACAAACCTTTTCACTGTCATTTAGCTTTGCTACTGCCTTAACTGACTGGTCCGCCATCTTTAAAAGATCCTCTAGCTGCTGATCCGCCTCCATTATTTCCTCTTCATTGTAGTCTTCTTCCTCTACCTCCCCTCCGACCTCATCTAGATCAGCTAGTAGCTCTTCAGCCAACGACATAACGGTATCAAAGCAAAAACGTATGAGATACGTAGGTAGTCTTTAAGCTTAATTTTTCAATTCATTCAAGGCAAGGAGTGATACCACGTGACTTAAAGCTCATCACGTGACTTAATTTCAATTTGATTCTAATCACTGGATAATAATTATTATTAATGCATAAAAATTTTGTTATCATAGATATTAGAGTACTTAGTATAAAAGAAGCAGTCTTATACTGATAACTAAAAGGAACACATGTAGATCTAGTAGTATAGTTGAAGTTATACGATGCAAAAATGAAAATAGTGATACTAAAAAATAATGACTATAAATAGGAGTGCATTGACCCAAAACTGATGTACGTATTCAAAAAATGTAAAAGAAACTGTTGCTGTTGTGTATTGTGTAAGGGAGGAGAGTATGGTGTGAATCAGTGTATACATATCAACGAGCTCATCAAATATAAGCATTAAATGTGTGACTGTATGTGCTGTGTATGATAATGTGTCTGGGGTTTGTGTGTATATATGCGTCAGTATGTATCTGGTAAGTGTGACAAGTATATGTGATGATTGTTCAAGCAGCCAATTACAGTAACTTTTTCTCCATTTCTTCTGCCAATTCGTCCAATCCTGGCTGACCATGGTCCTTGAGTACTTGACAAAACTTCAGAAACCTTTCAGAATCATTGTCATGTTGTTCAAAGTACCTCACAATCTCATTCATGACTATATCTGCTTTATCAAAGCGACTTAATCCAAGGGTTGTACTCACACGATCTTGAACATGTTGTGATATTAGGTTCTTCGCTACTAGTTCAACAGCTAGCTTGTTAGGGTCAGCTATTATTCCAAGGAGTCGAGGTTTGTACTTTAATAGAACATTGTATAGATTTGCATCAGTAGGTGACCCATCATGCAGCATTGGATTACACATATCCTGTAAGAGTTAAAGAAAATAAGTATATTAAATATGATGCTGATCAATGAGAGGTCAGTATTTGGCATGAAGTAAAATAGAACAGTAAACATACAATCTCCCACTATGGGGCATATGCATGGCCACACAAAGTGCATACTGTTAAGGCTTACATCATCATCTCCTTGGTAGATGCTCAGTGTTGGTTGATGGTGTTGTTCATTAGGATTAACTCTTGATTCTTGAGTTGCTTTACAACGATGTTTCATGGATACATTAAAAGTAGTATCACTGTGACCTATACAAACATATACACATTATACATGAAACAATGAATGATGTGTAAACTATATACATGTATACAATTAGATTAACCCTTTAACAACCATAAAAGCTTATATACGTCAAAAACTCCGCCCACAACATGAGTCCATATAATTACGCTGATACATATAATATACATGATATAGATCATGTAATGTATACTATTGGATATAAGTATGTGTTGGTATTTCAATTACCTTGATAAGTCAATTGATTAAGAGATTGCTGAGGAAGGTCTGCCTTTGAAACATCACTAAGAATGCCTGTCTTTGAGCTGACAGTAGGCAGGTCTGTGACAGTAGGCGGGTCTGTCCTTGAGCTGACAGTAGGCGGGTCTGTCTTTGAGCTGACAGTAGGCGGGTCTGTCCTTGAGCTGACAGTAGGCAGGTCTAAACTACTAGGAATCTATAATATAACAATAATAAATTTATTTTAATAAAACTCAATTTATAATTATAGCTAGCTCTATCTACATGTATAAAACATTGAATTGACAGGATAAGGTATTGCATTACTATAAATTTTATATTATGTAAATGTATATACTATGGTACCTCAGTGAATGTTCCAATAGATATATCCAGATTGCTATTGAGGACAGTAGTTAATACATCACGATACTGTAGATTCATTAGTGCAGTAATGAACTGGTCCCACGTGGGATCCCTTGACTCCGCCCACATGTTTACCACTCTCTCCAACCGACCATCATCTTTAAGACTGATGTCTCTTCGAAGACTATCTCGATTATCAAGGCTTACCCCTAGTTCACGACCTATGGCATCCCATTTTGATGCTTTTCTTTGTAACAAATTGAAGACGTAAGAAGGATTTAGATCTAAAGTATAAAATAATAGACACAATAAAATAAAATATTTGGCATTCAACCAGTGAACCATCTGACCTGGAACCCCACTATGTGATGGTTGTTGGGATAAATGACCTTGTGGTGGATCCAGTGGCTTAGTGGAGTTCTATAAGCAGAAATAAGCAGAAACATCATCACAATCACTATTATATAGTCATCAAAGAGAGAGTTCACCTGTTGTGTTTGTGATAATACTTGATTTTCTTTTGATTCATGAGCATTTAATGAGGAAATAGATCCACACACACTGACTCCTTCAAAACCATTATTTTCAGAGCAACTTGAACCAATCGGCAAATTCTGTGAATGAAAAAAAAATCAATAAAATAGAAATGAAATATAAAAAATTATAAGTAAATATTTGTACCTTAGGATTTCGTCCAGCTAACACTGACTCACACTGCTCCTTGATGTTTGTTCCTCTTAAAAGGTCATTAATTGCCACTTGTTGGCCACTTTTATGATCTAAAACGAATCTTTCACCAGATCCATAGCACCTACTGAACTCATGTATACTATACAAAGGAACATTGGAAAATAATTGAAGTATTTGAGGATATTGTACGCCGTCAGAGTTATCAATAATGAATTCCTTGGTCGATGCCTTCAACAGCATTTGGCTTTGACAAGAAAGGATTTCTTTAATAAGTATTTTTCGAAGCTTTGTCATTTCGTCATAGCAACCTGATTTGAAAGACATGAGCAAAACACAACACTTATGCTTATCAAAGAGCTCCACTAATGCAGAAACACCATCTCTTCTGCTCCAATAGATACCATTATTCCATATATGGCAATGTCTGTCAATAGGCTCATCAGGTGACCTGTCATCGGTATATTTCAATACATGAAGAATAATTTGGTGAATGAACAGAGACAGGAAGAAACTATGAACACCAGAACACTGTAGACACCACCCAAACTGGAATTGCTCTGCATCAGGTCTATCGGTGTTTTTAATTAGCGCGGGAATAAAGAGGTAACGTTCGTTAGTCACACTTTCTGAAAAAGGAGCTAAATTTGAAGAAAATAAAAAACCATTACTAATCTCATGAGAGAGCTCCATGGATTCCAAAAACTGAACTATCATGTCAAGATCATAGCTGTAGTTAGAGAGGTTGCAATGATCAGACAATTCTGATAGCTTAACAATACCTGTTTTACTAACAAGTTGATCAACGTGCTCTTTAAAGTTTTCAGGAGCAAACAATACTCCATTCAGTTCTTTAAGTAAAACGGATTTATCAGCAATGATCCACAGGTTTTCAACTGGGTTGTCTGTTTTCCTCAAATACATTATTAATCCAGTGGAACTCAGTGATTGAACAATATTAACCAATTCATTTGTTCTAGTCGGTAGAAAACAATCCTTTTCTTCCTTGATTGCTTCTATTAAATCACTTAATAAATACACAGCTTTAGTATGATGAGAATACAAGAAATCATATAGCATGTGACAATAAAGGCTCATTCCTCTAACATTGTTACCACGAACAGACCCACAAGCATCAGATAGTGAGGACGTTAATAAATTAAGCTGACCTCCACCAAGTTTACGACAATCAAGAGAAACGATATTGGCATGACAGATCATATTTGAGGAATTATGTCTAGATGATAGAGCATTTTGTAGCTTGCTGAATACTACAGATTTATTTGGCACACTTGTATCATAATGACTTACTACAACAAGCACGTGATACCGTTTAAAGGCTTTTGAGCTGGCATTCTCAACTACACTTAACCAAAACTGTAGTGATTCTGTTGACCTCTCATCAGCTAAACTAACAACAATGACAAAAACAGCTGCTGATCCTTGTAACAGATTATCAAGAACTGCTGTATGACTGGAATAATACTCTACCTGACCTGCTAAATCATGTACAATTATTCTACCCATATCTTTGTCATTGAGAACATGAGGAACTATTCCAGCAGTATATCGTTCAACTCCAGTTACTGATCTAAACTGACGAAATACAAACTCATATCTGTCATTGATTACTTTAACAAGGGTACTTTTGCCAACTCCTGGATCACCAAGAACAACAACATTAACATAGAATTCAATTGGATGAGAAACTTTCATTTCTCCAAAATTATCAACTAGTTTTTGAATACTTAATTTATTCTCTACGGCTTCTCCACTAAGAGCCAGTAGTGTCAAAGGTGTTTGCTGGTAGTCATTAACACACAATGGATCAGTTTTACCAGTTGAAAGCAAATATTCAATTAGAGTTGAATCTCCATGATAAAAGAGACAAGCTAGGTGTAATAATCTATTACCAAACATATCAGCTTTACTCATTAAATCAAGCTCACTACTGTTGATTAAGTTATAGAATAAGGAACAGATGTTTGAAGAGAAAGGTGGCTTTATGCAACAAATAATAAATTTTGTTAAAAGTAGTGGTGATTTTATTGAAGAATAAAGTGCTTCAAGTGCTGTGTCAGCATCATTAATTAAATTATTACGGCTATCCTGAATATTTTTAAAACAATCCACATTATGATGAGACAATTCAATCTTCGTCAATAAAAAAGTCAAAATTTTTATTTTTTCACAACTATAGCCTTGCTTCAATGAGGAAAAGATAATGTGTAAAGGAGTCTTTCCTTCATTGTTTTTACTATCCACTTTACAGTTATATTTGATGATAAGATGCTGAAATAGTTCTAAAAAACCTGCAGAGGCACATTTGTGAAGTATTGTATCTCCATTACTATCTCTAACAAGACTAGGATCGAAACCACATTTTTCTATTATGAACGCCATCCTATCTATTTCTTTACTTACAAAACACTCATGTAGCAAATTACACAAAATACTTAAGCAATACTCACTTGAGTCGCTTCTGTCAACAAAAAACTTGACAATAGCCTGATTCCAATATTTCCATACCATAATTGCAATATTGTCACAATGTACAGTCAATGAGCCACACCCACTATAATTGATTATTGCTTCAGCTACTTTGTGATTCTTTGTCCTTACAGCCAAGTGTAGTGGAGTGCAGTGATCGTTATTGGGCAGGAGAGGATCACATTTGTATGATGCAATAAGCTTTATTACCAATTCTAAATTACCAAACC